>VZRZ01007221.1:741775-811322 GCA_013398175.1 Climacteris rufus
AAAAAAAAAAAAAGGAAGCAAAACCCTCAACGCAAGGAAAAACACACAAAATGTGAACATAGGCTTACAAAGGCTATGAAAGTTTATCAATACATCTGCCCCAGGGCTGGCTATTCTACATCTGCAGATCTCTAGTTCTTGGGAAAAACATCCTCTTCCTTCAGAAAGCTTTGGGAAAGGCTGTTGGCTGAGCACTGACACACTCCTTTAGGCAAACTTAAGGACAGAGCAACAGCCAGACAGCACTTCCATTCCTGACTGCAACTCACCAGCCACTCCTACGCAAAGAAGGGAAACCTGATCAGATATAATCACCTCCAGCTAAGGACAGGGCCATAGAGGACATGCAGTAAGAGACTTATTGTTGCTGCATGTTTGAAAGGGGCCACGTTTCGACCGTCGAGGTCCCACCTCTACAATGCTTCACTGAAAGCTGTTCAAGCCATGTGTGCATCAAACACAGCACTGTTAAGGCCACCTGCTCCTTCCTGCACTATGGGCTTTACTTTAACTGACTCACAGCCAATTCCATGACCATTCCTGCCATGAAGCTCTGGGGAAAATATCTGGTTACCCTACTATACCATGTTCCAGTAAACTCAATGAGGAATACTCTGGGTTAATCTGTGGATTATTCAAGATAAAAAAATAAGAAATTTAACAGTCTGCAAAAGCAGAGAAAAAGCACAGCCTTGGAACATGCGTAAGAGCAACTCAGCTGAACATTTTCACCAAAAGGATGTCAGAATACCATTGATCCCCTACCTCTGCTCTGTTAATAGCTCTCTGGTACAATATTTAAAATTGGGAGGGTGACCAGGGGAAGCACAGGCCCTAGCCATTCTGAGCACAGGCTCAGAATGTAGGTGTGTCACCAAACCTGTGGGGAAAAGAAAAACTCTCCATCATCTTTTCAGTGGTAGAGAATTAAGACACTATTTTATTCTGGCCAGGATGTTGTTCTGGCCAGGATATGCCACAGAAATAATTTCATCCACATGTTGCCCTGGTTGTACAGTGAAAATCATTCCATCACACATGGTACTTTACCAGAGTTTTCACATATTTATGCATACACAACTCAAGGCAATTTTCATTCATTGGTCCCAAATGACACAATTCTTAGTATGCAATCCTGTATTGGTCATTGATGCCTGTGCCTTCAATGCTAATGTGGTCCTCATTCCTCGGTTCTCTTTTCAGTCTTTTCCCAGACGAGGTGTCCCTGACCATGCCAGGGGTGATGTTTGGAGTTGATGTTCATCAATGTTCGCTTATCTCCTGTGGATCTTCTGGTTACTCCCAGTCTATGTAGATATTAAACTCATCAGGCCTCACCCGTTGAAACAGTTTTGAAAAGAAACTTCAGTTCCCTTCCTCCTGGGTAAAGACAAACAAACCCCTGACTAAAGCTATTTAAAAAAAATTTAGAAGCTGTATCGTTTCCAACAGGTGCACACCCCTGGAATAGAGTCCAAGTGCCTTGTCCTATGTACTCTAGAAGGAAAATTGGTTGTCTGAGAGTGAGGTGTGACAAAGCCAGTCAGGCTCAGAGAAAAGAGCTAGCCTAACCTTCCAGCAGTCCTGTTCTTTTGTTTTCGGGCTGACACAGGACTTCTGTCCAGCATGGCTCCCACATTGCGGAGCAGCCTCTCTGGAGAACGGGCTCTTTGGTTTTTCCTGTTCCTGACACTTCATTTCAACACTTATGGTTGTGTTTTCCTTTCTGGTGAGCCCTCCCCACATTTCCCATCTACCAGGAGAGTGTTCCGTGATCAGAGGCAAGGAGGTAGCAAACCCTGTCGCAGTCAAAATGTATTGGGTATAGGTGTCAAGGTTCTGGTAGCTGGGGACTGTAAGGGGCCCGCTGTGAGGAGCTGCTGGGGCTTCATCTCACAAGAGCTTTTGTTCTCATATTTGTCACTTTTGACGAAGAGTCTTCTGTGCTTCAAGAAAATTTTTCATTGGTGTTAGAGGACTGCTGCAACACAAACAACAGATATAATGGACTTTCTACTATTTTATTACCTGTTGCGGATTTAGGCTTCTTAGTGAATTTTTCCCATTGTCACCGTGAAGGCGCTGGGAGAAGGAGGGGGAGGAGGGCTCCTCAGGGATGGATGGTCGGTGGTTGAGTTAAACAAAGGAAGGTGGCTGGTAGCCCTGGCAAACCAACGAAATCGTTTTGGGGAGGGGAGGGGAATAGGGGTTTGGCAGGTTTTTTTGGCTGGCGGTGTTTCTTCTTTTCCACTCTGAGACCGGGAGCCGTCGCTTGCAGTCTTCCGCGGGTTTTTTTCTACGCAGCAGCTCAGAACCACGGCCGAGTTCTACCTGCCCCGCTGCTGCCGAGAAGATTCTTCCCCCCAGCTGACTCAGACCTGTCGATCACTGCCAGCACCGAGACCGGGTGAGTCAGCAGGAACCTTTTGGGAGGGGAAGCACCCCTTCTCCCGTCCGGGGGCGTTCCAAGCCCGCATCCCGGCGCCCGCATCCCGGTGCCCGCTGCCGGCCGCGGGTCAGGCACTGCAGCTCCGGCCCCGGGGCGCGCCACGGCCCCTGCCGGCTGCGGCCATCCACACGAACAGGGAAAAGCAGTGCTCAGCGGCTTGGAAGCTTCTTTTCCTGTGTTGTTGTTTGTTCTGTTCCGTTCTACATATTTTCTAGGAAAAGCAGTGCTAAGCGGCTTGGAAGCTTCTGTTGTTGTGTTGTCGTTTGTTCTGTTCTGTTCTACATATTTTCTAGTAAAGAGCGGTGATTTCTTGTTCTACATTTTTGCCTGAAAGCCCCGTAATTGCAGGGTTATAATAATTTGGAGAGAAGAGTCGTCTTACTGTTCCAGGAGGGTTCCCGCCTTCCTTAGCAGACATTTGTCTTTTAAACCAAGACATTACCTTAATCCTTCTGATAAATTGAGACACCCTAGATTCCACAGAATAAAGCTCCTGATATGAAAACGGCATGAACCTGCTCTATTTTAATACATTGTAGAGGTTACCTAAAATAAACTACATGTATGATCACAAATTAAATCGATACAATTCTAAGCATAGACTCCTAATTCCAAACTGAAAAATACTCTAGCTATGGCTTGCTTATCAAGGGGGTAAACACACTCTGTTTTGCACCAGGAGGTGCTAGTATGTCACAATTCAGGGAGAGAAGAACTCGGGCTCTGTAAACTACGATTTAAAGTGTTATTTACTAGAACTAACACGGTAAGGAGAGTACATTATAGGCAATCTTACATTGCTTGAGATGGCAGGAACACTGGGTGCTGTAGCTTTGAACAGGTCTCTGATCCCCGCGCAGCGTGCTGGACAGACCTTGTGCATAGGAGAGATTCTTCTATTTTATTTGGTTATTTGAGTTATCTTTTAATTTTCTTAAGAAAACAGATCTATTCATAAAGGATGTTCACAGAAGGCTTTCTTGCTGTGTTCATAGATTAAACCAAAGCCATGTAAGTGGCATAACCACTGCTACCAAGTGGGAGCTGCCTGCAATCTGCTCAGTTACAATGAGCTGGCTGAGGTGATCCTGCAGTCATGGAACCTGTGCAACACACAGGGCCTGGGGCCACTTTGTATATGCAGCACAGGCCTGCATCTACTGAGATTAAGGGTTATATGGACCACTACAGCTCCACAATGCACAAGGGTCTCCTGTCAGGATCATTACATTCCACCCATTGATCCACCGGGAGCTTACCTTTCCTCAAGATATAGAACAGAAAGGCTTCTCAGGCTCCACAAGGCACAATAGAGCAGACATGGTCGGTTCAAGATCAGTAGCTCCTCAAATATAATGTCTTCTGCAAGGTTATCAATATCCTCTCCCAAACCACCAGTGACCTCCTGGTGTAGCAAATAACCTACAACTATATTTGTCAAATCAATATTTTATATGGGCACAGTGCTCTTTGCTGGATGTGTATCCACTAAATGCTGCTTTGTAAAAACAGACAATGAACAGAAGCAATATCCATTCCCTTTGGAGTTTGAACTTACCTACCATCATCTACTGATATGCAAGTTGCTTTTGACACACTGGAAGAAATCCTTCTAAAGGATAGGGCTGCATCTGCCCAGTGTTAGAGAGGCATGCCAAAAACCATGGAAGAATGGGCTGTTATTCACTGATTAAGACTTAGGCTGTGGCTCCAACACTTAAGGCAGAGAAAGCATATGATATAAGTATGAAACTTAACATTTTCTAGAGGTCATATGGCAGTTTCCAGAGAAAGCCCAGCCTTGCTTTCTTGATAGTCCAAGGCATACCAACACAGAAACGAGAAGCAGCAGCACACTCAGGTTGAAAAGGCTTCCTGTGCTTCAAGTAGGTGTCACACAAACTTGCTTTCTAGTCACAGAAAACTCTAGTCACTGCAGGCTGCAGGGATACTACCATGACAAAAGGCACCTGAAAGGAAGAGCTCACCCTGTTTACATCCTTCTCATACTACAGAGGGAGACAACAACATCAAGGTTACACTCCCCACTGGAATTACTGACTCTCAGGTCAAGCCTGTAAATTTTAGGTCAATAGTCCTAATACTGTATTATGGCAGAGCATTCAAAAACATTCAGCAGGCACTGCCTCCATCTGAACTGCAGAGACTACCATGCACAAAGCAAGCGTGAGAGTGAATTCTGTTTATAACTGCAGAAAGGAAACAGTCTCATGCCTCTTCACATGGGTCAGGTGAGGCTGTGAATCTCTCCTCTGCTGCCATAACCCTGGGATGCACATGCCTATTCATATCCTCACAACAGAAGCCACTCCAAAAAGTAGCAGATAGACAGGCAAATAAAACCCAACCAGTGCTATGCAGCCTTAAAACAGTTTAATGGATGTTTCTCTAACACCTCCCCTACTGCAGCATTGACAGTGTCAAATCACAAATGGAGGGTTCTTGCTTGGTGGTTTGGAGTTATGTTCTATCAGGGACAAATGCATTGAGTCCATTAGAAAAAAGCAGGGAAGCTCTCTCCTGCCACCAATTGGCTCTACTCTTACAATATCCCTTTTCACATGCCCCAAAGCAGAGCATCTCTCGCAGGCTTCATAGCAAGCCAGACCAGCACCAGATCAAGGCAGAATCCAGATTCTGTTTCTCAAGCTACATTTGTGACTGTGACAACTGACTTTCAGCTCCAGATGGGCAGCCAAACCAGAGCTGACAGGCTGGCTAACAGTGTCAGAGACTGGAAAGGTTGATGTCTTGAGATATTTTGGGATGCCCATGTGTGTGGGTGAGGGGCAGCTCAGTGAATTGCCCCCCACCTCTAGAGCCAGTATCCCAGCCTGGCAGAGCTGCCAATCCCTGGCACACCAGAGGCAGTGCTCCACTCTCACCTAACACAGCTTCTGAGTGGCCAAATGACCAGAATTCCCACCTGGGGGGAGTGCCCATGAAGGCCCTGGGAGTATTTACAGTTTAACGTGGGGCCTTCACACTACCTTCCTCTTGGAGTTTATATCTGAACTCTGCTGGAACTCAGGAGCTAGTACCTATATGTGTGCTTTTCTATATCTTTTCTGTCTTTCTTCTTCTAATTCCCTCTTTTTGCAACATATTGAGTAACTTAACATCGAATGGGTTTAAAGTTTGCTAAATTGAATGGGCCAATAATGCTTTGAGGAGTGTTTTATGTTGATTGGATGTTGTACTAAATCTTTTGCCAAAGTTTCCTGATTTTCTACAGTTTGCCAGTAAAGTTTTGTCTTGCTTTGACCTCTTGAGAATATCTTGTTGGTATTTCTCCCATGCATCTCACCCAGAGTACATGAACCATAGTAAAGTCCTTTTATTGGTGCCTTACACACAGGTGCTTACACAGATTCAACAGGGGAGGAAAAGAGAGCACTATGCCCAGACTAACTCTGGTACCTGGCAGAGTACACTTACAGCAACTCCTGAAGCTCTGCAAGAGACACCATCAGCTCTCCACTGTACTTCCTAATGCATTTATTACCAGCTTCAATAGCAAACACCAATCCTGGCATAAAGTAGACGTGAAAGACACGTTCAGAATCGAGTGATCCTAGACACTCCAAATCCATTAACAGCAATGGAAGTGCTACTTCAAACATAACAGGAAAGTCCATCTCTATTGTTCAACCATCATTATATGGGACATTTCTAAAATGAAAAATAACAAACACTATTTCTAGGCAAGGCTCTGCTGGAGCTGCTTTTTGCAAACAGTGAAGGACTAGTGGGTGATGTGACAGATGGAGGCTGCCTTGTGCACAGTGGTCATGAAATGATACAGGTTGATTCTTGGAGAAGTAAGGAAAGGGATCAGCAGAAATGCTGCCTTGGACTTCTGAAGGGCAGACTTCTGCCAGTTTGGGACACTGGTTGACATAGTCCATTGGAAGGCAGTCCTGAGAAGGCAAAGACGTCCAGGAAGGCTGGACATTCTTCCAGAAGGAAATCTTAAAGGCACAGGAGCAGGTTATCACCACGTACTGAAAGATGAGCCATGGACAAAAATACTGGCCTGGCTGAAGAAAGAGCTTTGGCTGGAACTCAGGAAGACGGCTCAACAACTCATGAAGAGTACAAGAAACCAGAGAAAAAAATTAGAAGTGTCAAAGCTCAAGTAGAACTGAATCTGACTTCTGCCATAAAAGACAACAAAGGAGGCCTAAGGAGACTCTCCCTCCTTTATTGGATGTGGGAGGGAACATAGTGACAAAGGATGAGGAAAAGTCTGAGATATTTAAATCCTTCTTTCCCTCAGTCTTAAATAACAAGACCCCTTGTTCTCCAAGTACCCAGCCCCTCAAGCTGGAAGAGAGGAACAGAAGCAGGACAGGAGAAGAATGAAGCTCCCATAATGCAGGAGGGAATGGTAAGTGACCTGCTATGCCACTTACACGTTCATGTGTCTATGGACCCAGACGAGTTTCACTCAAGGGTACTGAGGGAGCTGGTGGAAGAGCTCACCAAGCCACTTTCAATCACTTATAGAAGTCCTGGCTAACTGGGGAGATCCCAGGTGACTGGAAGCTGGCAAACGTGATGCTTATCTGCAAGGGCTGGAAGGAAGATCCTGGGAATGACAGGCCTCTAAGCCTAATGGCCTCCCCTGCACCAGCCCTGGGGTCCTGGCTGTCAAGTTGCTCTTTTTCATGGAGGGTGGGTGGGGATGGATTTTGTGGAATGAGAGCCAGCTAGGACTGGTGTGGCAGGAACCAGCCCAACAAAAACAACCCCTGGAGTGTAGCAGAGGGGGATTTGCAAAACCTTTGCGCTGTCCATTTTCATTTGCAGGCACGGAAGGATTTGGGGTGCTCACCCCCTCTTCTACCTTGGCCTGTGATATTTCTCTTGACCAATGCAGGGGAGGGGGTGGATAGAAAGCAGTGTTTTCCCTACTCCTGCATGGGTGTTTTCCTTGCATATAGTGGTTGGGCCGTCCTGGCGCCCACTCTGCCCTCTTTCAGCATCAGGGGCTTTCTTTTACAACCCAGTTTGTCAACAAGAGTCAGGTGCTGGCAAGAAGTCAGGAGGTCACAGTGGGTGCAACTGGTGCAGTCCCTGCAACGTCAGGAATGCCCAGGTGTGGGCAGCATGCAGCTGATGAGCTCTGTCTGTATCCCACAGGAATGCAGGTGTACAGCCTATCAGAGGGGAGCCTCTTCTGCTACTATGGACATCCAGCACTGATCTGGTCCCTGGCCATTCTTCTCTACAGCATGGTCTGTGGGTTCTGACCCTTCAACAGAGATAAGGACACCATCCTGGGCCATTATCTTTTTCCTGCCATGGGTGTCAAGCTGGTACCCAGCTTTGCAGTACAGAAGGAATAGCAGTGTTGGGAGATTACAGGTGGCATATGAGCATCCTGTTCTTGCAGCTATGGAGTTTGATCTCCATGGTTAGCTGGAGGAGCTGGCACATGTCCTACCATCCTGCTTTCCAAAACAGAGAATTGATTGGGAGGTTTGGGCACAGCTCTGAGCACTCCTAGTGGGGTCTGGGCACTGCAGCCCTTGGAGAAAGGTGGACAGGAGCCTTCTCCCGCTGATTTTTTGGTTTCTCGGCCCAGACTGCCAGCACCTTGTCTGGTGCTTATGGTGTTTATTCATGCATCCCTCAAACAGGCCATGGTGGGAAGACCTTTTCAACCATTCTTGGCTGCAGGATGTTCACTTGTCCCAGGAGATGGCAAAGATCCATCCCCCGGCAAAGTAGAATCCAGGAGCCAAGCAAGTAACAGCTCCACACATCTCATGGCACTAAGAAGGCAAGAAAACGGGACTTTTTCCCTGCAACTGTAGCACAGAGAAGGGATCACAGCTGATGAGATGCTTCTGCTGGTCCTGGGGGAAGTTGCAGAAGTGGCTAAGCACGCCCCATCATATTTGAGCAGCTGTGGCAGTCCAGTGAAGTGCCCACAGACTGGAGAAGGGGAAACATCCCCACTGCAGACCCCCGGCTTTGTAGTCTCTCTGCAACCTGGGGCACCACTGTGGCATCCTGCAGTGCATCCTCGGCGGGGCCACCAGCAGGGTGAAATTGATTGGCTTTGTTGCAGCACCTTCCTTGAGGACACACTGTACACCCAGATGACATCAAGATGAGTCTACACCTGGTGAGAGGGGGAATGATCCTGCTCCCAGGCATTACACAGTCCAGCCTAATTGGGCACTGGAGGGTCCCTGCTTTGCTGCAGCAGGGTACAATTAATTTTTCAGCCAGCTGCCAACTTGCTTTTTGGGGAGAGAACAGTTGGTTGGGGAGAGAACAGATATTGTGGAAGGGGAGCTGGTTCCTGGCCTCACTGACAGCTTCCACCACCCACCCTGGAACAGGCTGAGGGAAGCCAGCCTGACAAAAATATCTGCCCATGGGGGTAGCAGAGGCAGGGTTCTGAATCCGTGCCCTGGCAGATTTACTTTGTAGGCCCTTGTCAAAGGGGTGGGAGACAGAAAGGCGAGTTTTTTCCCCACCTGTGGCAGGGTTAATCCTTGCGTATAATGGTCAGGTCTTCCCCAGGCCTGTGATACAGTGACAACATTTTACCTTTTTTCTTGTTTCCAGGTTTTTGTTTTTAATTTACTTTCATGCATGTTATTTGTTTTTTAAAGGAAGATTCTAGCTGGTGCCTGGACTGGATTGGGAAGTGCTGTGACCAGCTGCAGAGTGGATTGGCTGCCAGTGCTACCTTGGCCATTGTCTGCAGGTACATCCCCTTCAAGATGTACGAGGACATCATCTGGGATCAGCTCCTCTTCCGGCAGCAGCTCTTTCAAGGTGAGTACTTGGCCTCACAGCACAGGTAGGATAATGGGTATTGGAAGAAGGCAGTGGGCACACAAGCACCCCTCCCCTTGCAGCTACTGAAGAGGTTGATCTCCCATGGTTAGCTACAGGCAGCACCAGTCCTGCCATCCTGCTCTCTTTCAGGATGGAGAATGGACTGGGAGGTTTGGGTGCAGCTCTGAGCATGCTCAGTAGCATGGCTGGGCACTGCAAATGGTGGGACAGGCTGTCCAGGAGCTTTCCCCAGCTGACCATTTCCTGGTTTCTCTCCCCAGATTGCCACCACCTCAGCACAGCAAAACGGCACCACTCAGCTGGTGAATCTGGTGGTGGTGATGGGGTGTGTTTATTTGCTGTCAAAAATACATTTTTTTTAATAATCAGAGTATTTTTCATCATTTCCCAAGCTTTTGATCCCTTTCCTCTAGGATACTTTTTGTGTCCTTTAAGCAACCTGAAAAATGAAACAGCAGCTCCTGTTTCAAAGTGCAGGAGCCATTTCAGTGACCCTGAACTGCCACTCAGGCACACACTCACAACACACTCACCAAATATTTCCACCCAACCCTAACAGCCCTCCACAGACCAAACAAAACCCTGTAAGCTTGAGGGAAGGAAAAAACCATGCTGGGTGTTAAAAAACAGGTCCTCAATAAAACAAAAAATGGTATTATGCCATGTTATCTTTGTGCCTTTCTATTAGCTTTGTGCCTTTCCGTGAGCAGTAATTTGGGATAACCCTGCATACAAGAGGCATCGTCCCTGTCCCCTTGCAAGTGTCTATAAAATTATCTGAACAATATAATTAAACACAACTTACACTTTTTTCTCAATCAAACCCCAGCTGAACTGACCAAATATAATAACTTTTTCTGTAAGCTTTCCATAAATACACCTAATGCTGGTTTTTTTTGGTCAACAAGCAATGTGTGGTCTCCAGCAGTACTGGTACGGTCGTGTTCTATTCATTCGCCTGTCACAGACACACTGGTTCTCTGGTTCTGATTAAATAAATTGTGCTTTGGTAAAAATAATTTTTAAAAGCCTTCTGTATTGCTATCCAATTGTCACTCCTTATTACTTCTAACTTTTTTTCATGCCTATACTTCTACAAGGACAAAATAACCTTGTCTTTTTTTTCCCTTGCTACTGCTTTTCCTGGTACTTCTCATTGGGAATCTTGTTCTGGATATTTTGTTGAGTTTCTTTAATTTCTGGTAGCAAGAACTTGGAAATCTCTTCAACTAACATCCCCATGCTAATACAACTCTAATATTTTTTTTTAAACTACTAGAAATCTTGATTTTTAGGAATAATGTAGTGATGTTTTACCTCTATGCCAGAAAAGGTTTTGCAATAGACTGCTAACTCTGTGTTAGTAACTCCTTATCTGACTGTCACGGTTTAATATTGAAACTGCAGTCTTCCCTGTGCCATAAAATATCCAGCTTCAACAGGGTGGTTTAGAGGAAGTGCATGAGAAGACATGGCCCCTACCACAGGCCAGGTAAGGTTTTAGCACAGTTTTGTACATATGAACACACTGAAAATCTCCAAAGTATCTGTTTATCTTCAGAATACCTACCATTAAGAACAAATCAAGAGTTGAGAGTTTCTACTGAACAGATACACAACAAAAAGAGAAGAATTAACAGCACAGACAATAAATGATCTATGTGATCAACAAACTGTAATTGTCTCCTATTTAATAAGCAGGCCTAAGTAGATCTGCTACTTACAAGGTATCTCAACAGGGAAGGAATTTTATTTTCCAAGTTCAGGAGACATTCAGAGACAGAAAGCTTCAGTTCTGCATTGTCAAGATGGCTGTTCTCTGAAAACAGCTCTGGTCAAGCAGAGGTACCAAAGGTCCTGAAACCTGCCTTGCTTTGAGAAATAGTCCCAAAAAATAGCAATTTACAAGAGCAAAACACCTGATTCAAGTCCAAAAGAATGATTCCTCTCAGACCAAGTGTTGGGCTCCTGCTGCCCTCAAGGAAAAGTCAAAACAGTGGCAGTGTCACTTCAAACATTTCAGAATTGCCACTGCAGGTGCTACTGATTTCCTGCTTGTGCTGTGCCAGCTTGAAGAGTAGAGTTCTTAATAGTGTACACTGTCTACAGGGAGTGTATTACAGACAAAAACCACACCATTCCAGAAAATACCTTCTTTCTTGTGAAGCTCCTCTTGCTCCATGGCAGTGCTGTCAAACAATAGCAGACTAGGTTAAGAAAAAAAAAATTCAAATTCACGATTTCAAAGGCAAAAAGATAGTTGTTAATAATACAAAAATCAGATTTTACTATTCTACAGAGTTTGCTCTGTCCTGTTAGCATCTCAGTCTTCAAAAGAAAACACAAAACATCCAGTTTTGGTCAGTAAAGCATCCATTTAATAAACTCCTTTGCCGCATTTCTCACCCCCTTCCTCCCACCATAAAATTTCAATTCACACCTAAGCAGATGACACAATTTCATGGTGTACAACTTGAGTTTTTAAATCTGCACTCTTAATACTAAGAGTATCAGGGGCTAGTATTTGACAAAATTACCTAGAAGTCAGATGTGCCCATGCAAAAGAAGCAGATCTTTATATACAGTCCCTATTTTTTCTTACAAATTTAAATATTTTAAAAAATGTATTTTCAAAATGTATAAAGTTTAGGGAATACCCCAATGTATCTTAAAATAAAATGTTATCTGGTTTCAAAGGTTATTTCAACAATGAACTCTGAATTGCACCAGATAAAAGGCACTTGTGCTGTGTGATGTCTTAAGCAAGTATATATTAGTTTTGTAATACAGTGTCTTGAATTCATGCAGCTGTCTCTGAGCATCAAGCATCATTAAAGCAGCCAAAAGAGATCGTGAGTAAACTTGATTCCACAGTTGTAAATACATACAGCATTGTGTTCCATCTTTGACTCTAGAATCAAATGCTACCAAAAAATTGCTGTCATTCACATGGAAATTCAAACTACATTTCATTCTCTCATAAATTACAAAAAGTATGTCATTTAATTATGAAACTAAACCACCAGTGAACAGCTCAGTGTTCGAATAGTTTGTGCCAATGAAAGTCTGTATTTATAAACAAGCTAGGGACTAGTTATTCAAGGAGCAGTGCATTGTATTTTCAATTTCCACTTCACTGTTGAGATAAAAGCGCAGTCCTGTTTGCTTTCATCTTCTCCAGCCTCTTCATTAAATGGCTATTGGTCATCTCCATCTCTTCTATTTTATCCAGTGCTGTTCTTAACTATAAAATGAAAAAATAATATGATTGCTTTAGTTTACTTGGACTTGGCTGTTCTCAAGCTTTGCAAGAGGAATACAAGTATTATATATTTTATAAGAGTGCCATAGAAGTTAATATCAAACACTTTAATTATTGCAGGCAGATGAACCAGAATTAAACTGTTCAAAATAATTGTGAAGCAACAGTAACATGAAGTGTACTCATTCCAAAAGAACTAGGTGCCTGCAACTTCTCATTACAAGAAAGCAGTTTACCTAGAACAAGATAAAGTACTCTCCACCATTATTACTTGCATACAGATACATATTCCCATCATAGGTAGCAGACATCATGCTAGTGACACAGCAGCTCTTAAGCAAGAATGATCAACAGCTCAGTTAAATACAGCTTATGCCCAGTATCCTGTGAGATGCAAACTGGAAAATTCCCAGGCTGTCACTTGACACAGGGACCATTCATCTCCTAGCAATTTTTGTCAAGGATTACTTTAAAATATTACAAGTTATCACATTTAGAAAAAAATACCACTTAGATGCTTCCTTTCAAAGAAGTACAGCACTGAATTGTAGTCAGTATTACTGTGATGTGCTAGATGTCTTCTGAATGTAATGCTAAGACTTGAGGGTCATCTCAAAAAACACTTAAAAGCTGTAACCAAAGATCAAAAAAAACCCCAGAGCTTGGAGGCAAAAGACAAAGCAGCTCCAGACTGAAAGGAGCATGCAGATGAAAAGGAAATCAAGTCAGTTACCTCTCGCTGAAGCTTCCTCTTTTCAGCTTTGAGTTCATCTTCTACTTTTTCTGCATTTTCTGCTGCATTTTTATACCTTGCAACCTGCCCCTCAAGTCGTCCAATCTGTAAAACCCAAACAAGACAAAAGGAACAAATACTCAGGTGTTCCAGCTGGAGTTCAAATGCCACCAACTGTTCTTCCCAGGACACAGCTGAGAAGATACAGAAAGTTAAAGAACTAAACAGAGAGAGAAGATTCGGAATAAAAAAAAATAAGAATTGGGAAATGCATAGGAATTAAAAACAAAAGCTGGAAAGATGAAAAGCAGAAACCATATGAAAAGGTGCAAAGTAGAAAGGAGACTGTGAACTGTTATCAGGTCATGATGAAAGAGGTGTTGAGCCCAAGCACAGAGTTCAGCAGTGAGGAGAGGGCTTGAGACAATTCCTGATTGCAACCTGCAGATGTTAAAACCCATTTGCTGGATTGTTCTATTTACAGTTCTGCTATCCCTAAATCCATGTGACAGGCTACTAGACTGAATCGGTGCAAAAGAGAGAAGATGTGTGTCTGTGATTCAAATTGTAATCCTTTATGTCATTTTTAGATAATCTGTAGTTAATTTGCAGAAATACAAAAGTATGACAGAATATAAAGAGGAATTGATGCTACTAGTTCAAGAAAATCAATTTATGTAACTTAACTACTTGTAACAAAGTTGTAAATACTGTGGAAGGTACATAATTTACCCTCTGAAATTCAAGAGTTATAAATCTATGAAAACAATTACAATTTGTGATTTTAAGTCAATAACATGGTATTACAGTTCAGCATCTCAGTGGATTTTCTCTTATGGTTAGACTGTGCAGGAAATACAAAAAATGTGGTGTCATTCTATGCAAGCTGAAGATCAAACAGTAAAATAAATGATGAAATACACTTTCATAGTTTTTGTTGAAATAAGTATTGTAAAAATGTGCAGTGTAATAACAAACATGAAGAAATACACTTACGTTTTGTTCCAAAGTAGTTATATCTTGTTCAGCTTTTGAAAGCTTAAATTTGTATTCACTAATTTGTCTGTTGGCATCTCCTAGACAAAAATTGACATGAATCCATTAGTCAAAGCAATTCTCTTAACTAGCAGTTTCCCTTTTAATTGAAAGTCATTAGAAAGATCATTTTATTGAGAAGCCCATATACAGGATCACAAAGAGGTAAAAGTTCTCACAGCAAGCTTCAAGAGTATGGAAAGGAAGTAATTTTCCTTTAGTTAGAGAACACAACTACTGTGTCCATAAAAGTGTGCATTAAATCTCAGGTGCACCAATGAGGTACACACCTTTTAAAACGTGTTTAGACCAGCAAACTAATTCCTTAGAGAAGAGAATTAATATAATAATCACACACTGCAAAAGGGGTCAGACCACAATAAACATAACAGGAGCAGCATTCAGCTTAGACAATAACATTTGAATAATATTTGAATAATAAGGAGTACGAGGCTTGAACCTGACTGACAAACTCCAAGGAGCTTTGCAAATTATTATGTGTTACATTTGAGGCCCCACATTGCCAGTGCTTTATGTTCATCAACACAATCATATTAAATGACAGTCTGTCAAACAAATAAGTTTTCAGCTGAAGAAATAGCTTGCTTGAAATGGAAAGTAGTTCAGTGCTTCTATGAAGCAACACTGAATCTTGTGTTAAATAAATGTTCAGGTTTTGCTTCAAGACAACAGTCTTCTAGATCAAGTTTTTATATCAAACATTGAACAAAATCATCAGGTAGAATATACATTTTAAAATCTCAGCTAAAATTCTATTGTCTAAAAATTGAAATTATTCAGGTAGTGGCACCCATTCTAGGCAAGGTTATCAACTGAAAAATAACTTCCCAGAATGTTGTTCAACACTGAAAGAGGCAGATTTTTAAGCTGTTCTGCAATGAGGAATTCCCTACAAGGATGTTTACCAACAAAAACCTATCTGCTCAACAATACAGTAACTCACAATACTCGTGTTGCACAACAAAAGGAGTTGGAAGGCAAGAAGAATTACTTTGAACAGTAACCATATACCTACTT
This sequence comes from Climacteris rufus, assembly GCA_013398175.1. Lineage (NCBI taxonomy): Eukaryota > Metazoa > Chordata > Aves > Passeriformes > Climacteridae > Climacteris > Climacteris rufus. Next base: position 757,136 of record VZRZ01007221.1, read on the forward strand.
TGCATTTCAATTAGCTGCAGGTCAGAGCCATTCTCTAAGCCTATTATATCTGGATTCATGCCATCACTTTTAGAATATTTCTGTCGTTCTTCTTCCAACTGCATCTTCAGTTTTCTAACCTGAAAAAGGAAATGTTTCTTTATGAAAAAAAGACTCCCACAAGTTCAGTAGTTGTGCATCCAAATGTTCAATAGTAAAAAGGCAATGTAGGCCTGAGATGCCAGTGGCTGAGAAGGTTCTGTAAACAAGAACAGCAGAACCATGCAGGGGAGTCAGTCCCTGAGGTCTGTGGCTGCAGCCCCCCATCCCCATCACTGGGGCAGTATCCTCTGCATGTCAATGCACAACCCAAATCCACCAGTTTGGTCAGTGCTGCAGGGGTACCTGCACAGTGCAGGAGCACCCAGTAACTAACAGAGCTCACTTCTGAGAAAAGGAGATGGCATTAAACTGCATTTATGGATTTCTTCTACTGCATGTCTTTTCCACTCTAAACATGCAGGAAGATATTGAACAATATCCTGATGAGTTTACAGAGACAATAATCAACAGCTTTTTTGGGGAGTCCTCTCTCTTACTCCACCTGGAAACAATGGTCCTAGGCAAGTCTGTAGTTCACATTAGTCTAACAGTTCCACTTCATGCTACAGCAGCTCTCTTTCAATTTTTCCAGTAGTTAGGGAACATAGATTTATCAGCTATGTCCTCTGTGTATCAACACTGTGAAAGAAGTGGGAGCTACTTTTTTGACGGTCTTATAAAAATATTGCCTACAGATTAGCAGTATGTGAGTTAACTTGCAAAACCCCCATTCATGATACAAAGCAAATATGTGATCAGTGATTTTTACAATTATATAGTGATGAATATGCACATACATATTTATATATTTATATTTAATACTATAATTAATTGGCATTCCAAACAACTATCTATATTATGATTAAGATACATTCACAGCAAAAACAAATGTTGACTACAGTTTAAGTTTGCAATGTCTTCAACTAGAAGGGCATTAACTATAGTATTCTTAACAATTCCTCAATGGCTATGTTTTCTTGGTATGTTCTCAATATAGAGCTGTATTTAAACACAACTACTTTGACAATATTAATTTTGTATTTGAGTAACTGAAATGATCAATGAAATAGTATCACTTGGCAATTTTGAAAAAAGTGCCACTTAAACTTATGAGTGTAATTTTACTGACTTTAAGTATTTCTGCATAAGACAAAATAAAAGAAAGAGCTTTATGTATGTGCACTAACAGCAGAGTTAGGAGCAAGTTAGATTTCAGCTAACCAGTTAGTGAAATGAGGTTTCTTTACCAACCAAGATCAAAGTCCCATGGATAAGGAACTGCTAGAGGAGCTCACTAGCAAGAGAAGCTGATACTTCTTGGTAGTTAGTGAGGTAAGAAGGTGAGTGTTTTACTTTGCTTTAGCGCTTATGTATTTGATTTAGCACCTTTGGTGTTTAACATTTGCTTATTGCTTATACATAAATACTCTGCAAAATGACACAGAAAGTTCTATTTCTGAAATTAACAGCTTATTTTACCTGGGACAGTAATTCCTCCTTTTCTCCAGCCAGTTTTCGTAGCCTGATATCTAAAACCAAAGAACCAATTAAAAATTAGAGAAAACTGTAAGTAAGAACATGTTTTTTGTAACTTTTTGTTCAATTTCAAATAAAATTCTCTTCAAACAAAGCCAAAAGTACTGCAACCGTAAAATGTTGATATCTCACTAAAAACACAACAACTTCTAGTTAATAGCAGAAAAAAGGGAAAAATATTTCATTCACACTGTTTATTAGTATAACAAATCTAACAGCAAGACCTAAGACTTTAGTAAATCTTCAAAGGAAATTAATAACTGGAGATTTTTTTAATACTAGAATGGTTTTGTCCGAACAGCCATTTGCAACAAGTTTCTTCTGATTGTGTATTCTTTTCCCTGTCTTATTTGAAGGTTGTTGTCTCTTCAGTGAAGCCACTAAGCTTTTCTACATGTTTAGAATTTGGTACACAAATTCTAAATTCACAAATTCACATGCAAAAAGTGTTTACAAATGACAAAAAAAGTACTTGGGAAAGGATCCAGAAGAATGCAGCAATATCTCTAATTAGTCAAAAGATCAGTAATGGCTACAAAACAGTCTGTCAAGCAAGACTGTGCTAAGACTAGAGAAGCACCCTTAGAAATTGTTACTTTGATAGACATGAAGCATAATGACATTTGTATTTCCCTATGAGGGAGCCATAGCAGAAATATATATCAAGTCTCATTTCTGTCAATAGAAAAATACATAACTATTATATATTATGTACAAGTATAATCCAAGTATATAGAGATGTTTTTTTACATGTTAACAGTTTTACAATGGATTGACTATGCATACAATAACTTGTTAAACCTAAGGATAAAAGCAAGTAACCCCCAGCCCGCCCCCATTAGTGTCTTTCTGTTGTCCCTGTGACTTTTTGAATGTCTTTAAAACTTCTTTTTCTAATGAACATGATGAAAATAAAGCACAATGGAAAACATACTAATCCAACAGACTACACTTTTAAGCAAGGTGTTTTCTGACAGTATTAAAACAGAAACTGGACCAAGAGAACTAACCAGTTTCAAATATCCAAGCACATATTTTTTTCTTACTCAAAAGATACATCTGTCTTTTTACTCAGAACAAACAAAAACCTAAAATAAATCAATCCTGAAAGTTGTGTAAGCATATATTCCAGAAGCATCACACATACTTGCATCTGCAGCTGTAAATCACACCCACTGTGAACAGAAGGGAAACAAAGACCTCCAACACTCTATAAAGTATGTTAGGATATTTTTACCTAATGGTCCTTCTCCTGCAGATTCCAAGACCTGAGCAGCTTCCTGTGATACGACTGTTATCGCACCAACCACTGATTCATGGTTTACGTCACCATTGGGTGTGCCATCTGGAATTATAACTAATCCATGTTTCTAAAATGAAAAAGAAAAAAATTAACTAGTCATACAACAGAAGTGCTGAAATATAAATCAACAGAAAAGTTTTTCAAGAGGTTTTCAAGTTCATTGAAACAGTTACAATGATAGGGACCATTTATCCTACTCTAAGGTCAGGTTTTCAGACTGCACAAGAACAACCACCATTCTTCCTCTTTTTTACTGACCTTGATTTCATGCCCCATTCCTGGATTTCTGTTACTGTAAAGTAACTACTACCAACATACCTGTCCTTTCTTCATTGTTTCCTTCAGGTCAGCCAACTCCTCTCTGAGCTCATCTCGCTCATTCTTAATGCAGTCAAAGTAATCTTTCTGTCTTTCTAGGGCCTGGGCTCAGGCAGATAGCAAGAAAAAGAATGGCACAGAGAAAAAGCATATGACAGATAGCAGAGAGATTTTCTACAAGTAAATACAAAGAGTTCAATAAAGAAATTAGAAGCGCTTTTTAAATATGTATTAACATACATCTCTGATAACTGCCTTCTACAAGTGGCATATCTAGCTTCATGCTGCATTTGTCATGACTTTTTTTTCAGGCAAGTCTTAGTAAATTTTGGGAGATTTTTATTTAGTGAATGCTATTTTTTGGTATATTTTCATAAACTTAATTGAATACTAAAAGAGTAAGTGATTCTTCCTTGATAGAGGCACTCTGTATCAAGAAATAAAATTTGTTGAAACTGAACTGGCAAAGATCCTAAAACATTACATCTATTGAACTAATTTTTCTGCCTTTTGTAAGGTACAGAAATCATACATCATACAAGACCTTGAATGTATCCACTCACAAATACTAGTTTATTTGCTAGTTGCTTAAGGGTTACAACACCATTTACTAAACCCAAAGCAATCAATTTTAGAGGGAAAAAAAAAAGCAGCAAACACTAGTAGCACTGTTTTAGTACAAAAAAGTAATGCAGCTAAAGTGCAATATGGATGTGGATAGGTTTGCCTACCTATGCTGGAGTGGTGTTACCTGGCAGTTAATTGGACACTTTCACTTGACTGGGCAGCATCACAGTATTCCACTCAAATTCAATACTGCATGCATTACAAATAATCCCCACCATACAACAACTGGAAAAGTATATATACATTTTTGCCAAGAAAATGATCCAACTAAACCCTATCTTATGCATGAATGTGTAGGAACGAACTGAGACCAAGAAAGAAAAGAAGGTGTATACTTTGTACTGTACTTTACCCACGTGACTGCAATATGCTGTATTTTAACAATCATTAGAATCTGTATACTAGAGCAACGTTTTAATGCATTACTCAGTTCCAACAGAAAATGTGAAGTGCTGCTGCACTTGTTCAACAGTATGTAAATGTAATATTTAAAATAACAGCAATTCAACGTGTGTGAAAACATTAGGTGAAACATCTTCATTTGAGAATTCCTAAGATGTCCTTTTATTTCCCAGCACACACTAGATCTCTAACTACATTATAAATAGCATGAAGAATCTTAATCATTACATGATTTTGTGTTTTACTTAAAAGATACATACATCTTTGTACTTTTTGAAGAATAGTGGCAGAGATGGTACGGGAAGTAAGCTCATCGCTTGAGAGAATGGACACAGAGGCCCAGAATCACACTACAGACATAGATAATGTGTATTTGGCAGTGTCCTGTGATGATGCTGACCTTCCCAAAACATCATTTCTATCCTCACCCCCTAATACACAAGAGTGGAAAATCAGAATATTCTGATGGAGAAGGAAGTGAAAGTGATACAACTATGTGTTTCTACCTACATACAGCTCAGTTATCATTATTCAAAACTTCAGTAAAAATCCTAGTGTTTGTATGCTCAGGGTTTAATTTAATATGACACTGATTTTGTATGAAGTCTACTTCTGCAATTCTTCTACTAGGGCAGAGGACAGAAATCAGGACAACTATGCTGTGGAGGCATGTTTTAACATACCACTATGAGCAAAATCTGATCATATGGCAGAATACAGACACTTCTGGGGTCCTATTTTCTAAATATTCCAAAAGCCTTATGTGTACCAAATTCAGAGTTCCCATTACTAATTTCAACTTGGCAATGCATGCAAAATTTGGAGCTGAACAGTAAAATAAGTGTATATTTCAGGAATACAACCCGAAGCTAAAACTCAGCGTCCTCAAACTGATCTAATTTAAGATTAAATATAACTGCAAATTTCAGTCCCTGTGAAAACAGGACAACATAAGAAGGCAGGTGTAAAACAAACTCAAGCTATTTTTGTTCTGTTTACCTCCCTTTCTTTCTCTGAAACAGCCAAAAAGTCTTGCATACATTGTAAAATTAGGTTACAATGCTAGTTTATAAACTACATTGTGAAGCTTCTCAGAGACTTCTAAAGCTGGAATAGAGTAAAAATTAGCTCAGTAATAGGGAGAAAGGCTCAAAAACCGTGAGGTAAGGAAAGTATGTAAATGTTTATAGATATGAGAAAGAAAAGAGCAGCATTTTTACTTTTCTTAACTAAGAGACTTCAATTCTGAGAGTTAAAAAAAACTAACCAGAAAAATAACCAGTTATCATGTTTATAAGAACACAAACTGGCAGGGCAATTTGGCTAAAGGAAAATATATCTTTCTTGTCATTCCAGCTGGTAGCTGTATTTTGAATATGCTCTGTACTAACTCTGGCAATGTATTTGAAAGAACACAAAAATATTGCACAAATTGAGAGTTCAGTATACAAATGTGAGAAATAAGTATAGAAAGAATAGGGTAAATTAAAGATAAAAAAACTTGCAGAAGAATGCTCAGAAAACTTCAGAATGTTGAATTTTTTTATGATGGAAGAGAAGGACTGAAACATGAAAAAAAAAAAAGACAGCATAGCTTTTGAACTGGGCATCATCAGTTAAAAGGTAACTTTTCAAAGTGACTTGAAGTCCAGCAAATAAAACAATTTTCAAAGAAATCTACATATATTGAAATATGGTGTAAAATTCAGGTAAGAAAGAAATGACCCCGAAGTTGTTAAGAGGCAGACAATTCCTTTTTTAAAGACTTTCCAATGAACTCCCTATGGCCACCAGGCAATGTACCTGTGTCCCAGAACAGGCACAAGTTCAGAGCCATGTAGTTATCACCAGGGGTCAGGCTGACTCCGTTCTGTGACTTCTGCACTGCCCAGAAGCAAAGCTGACAAACCCTGCCTGACCTGCATCAGCACAGTTCTTCCTGTACCACCTTCCTTCCTACACAGGAACCCTACAGATGCTCCTCAAAACGTCACCCACAACCATTGTTTCAATTCCAACTCTCAATTCCCAAAGCATTTTGTATGTCATATCACAAAATCAGCTTGGTTCAGCGTTGCACCCAAGCTAACCAATCCTGCAAGGATCCGAAGTGTAATACAGACACGGAAGTTGGTTGCCAATGTCAATTTAAGATCATATTTTTTAAGCACTAGGCATACCATTAAAAATTTGTAAAAGATCATAAAATTGTAAGTGTAACTGTTCATGTTACAGATTTAATTAGCACCGTTCATCATTATGCAAGTAAAGATAAAGTGTAGTTCATTTGCTGAAGAACAGAAAGACTGCAAAACATTTTATACACTTAAGTTGGGAGTGGTCTTCATTTCTTTGGAATACACAGCATTCCTTGGGGTGTAGAGGGCATCCATCTACTTCTAAATTAAAAAAATACCTTTCCTCCCACATTTGATTCATACCCCTATTTTTTTATCTTTCCAATTAATTGTCTCCTGGAGATCAAACACTTCTTTGGTTATGGAGTCTATATTCTCCTGCATACGTTGATTCTCCTGTAGTAAATAGGATGAGGGAAGAATAAAAGAGGAAAGAGAAGTAAGGAAATGGAAAAAAAGAAACCCAAAACATTCAAATAGATAAAGGAAACTAAGTAATAAAAGTGAACCAAAGAGTTTATGAGCATGAAGTTACACAAACTGTGTGCAGCTTAATGTAATATGTTTCTTATTAGTTCATGCAAGAGAATGGTATTTAATTCTTTTCAATCGATGTTGATGGGAAAATTTAACGCAGGTACAGCTACTTTTCTTTAGTGACTGTTCAACTGCAGTCTGGGGACAGAAATATAATTACCCTGCTGTAATTTCCAGATACTTTCAAGTCCCCTTGGGAAGTGACTACTAATGTTAACAATTGGTTTTATTAATGTTTTACAAAGTAAAATAATCTCGGAAGTATGAAGAAGGGAGTTTCAACCAAGCATCCAGGAAGTGAAAGACAACTGCTGACTGCTTTCTGATACTATATGAATACATATCAAGTGTGGTCCTATTTTTTTAGTTGACTATCACTCCATTTTGCTGCTTGCCCTTGCAAACATAATTAAATCCTTAGTTATGAAGATGACACAAAAATTTTTATGGCTACAGACAATGTTTTTCCCTCTTAATGACTGAACTTGATTTTATATCTGGGAATGGAAGGCAATGTCTTTCTGCTAAAAGCTACATGACTTCACCTACATTTTCTGTTCATGCTAATAGATAGGGAAAAGACTCAAATAAGTGGCAAATATGGGTCAAATCTTCGAAGGGACTGGATGCACTTGTGAATATTCAATACAAGCTACATTCTACCAAAGCAAAAACTCCAGAAAAATCTATTGTATATTCTTGATTCATAGACTTAAAACCCACAAAAACCCCAAACAAGAACATGCAAACTTGTTTTTAAATTCTCAGCGAAGTCAAAGATAACTTAGAGCAACAGAGCTACAACAGATTAAAGTTTTTTTTGCTCCTCAGCATATATCTGACCCAAAATGCTGATCCTTAGGATAATCTTATTCCTTTTCTTCTCCTAGAAAGTCATATCAACTCCAGTTCATGAGGTGTGATACTTACAAAACAGAACTGGGACTTTCCAGAAGCCTTTTGGAGTTACTGTACTACCACCCAGAGAGCACAAGAATATAGTGAAGAAATAAAGGATCAATGTACTATTACATAGCTTTTGAAACTGACAGTGGAAACTTTGGCCTATAGACTTACAGATAATTGATTTTTACTGAAATGAAAAGAGTGGGAAAATGATGCAATAATTGAACTACAACTTCCAACAACAATCATTGGGAAATAGACACCCACATGCTGTTGCCTATATATATTTTCATACATTTCTTTGTGGACCATTTTAAAATGAAAGACAATAATAGCCCTGGGATTTTAGGGTATGTGGATTTGTTTCCAGAATAAAAGGTCGTAAGAGAAAAAGAACAGAGAGAGGGGGGAAAAGAACACACTGCACACCCAGCAGCACAGTTATGAAATGCTGACCAGTGTTGCTTGACAGGTAAGCAAACAAACATTTGCTACTGCAAACTTGTGGTTGATACTCACAAAAATCTGAAATAACTCAAATGGAAACTTTGGGGAAAGCCAAAGAATAGCATTTGGTATTATCCATGCATCAGAACTTCTAGCTGTGGAAAATTATTTTGGCTGTACAAACAGTTCTGCCCTCACAACAAAGAAAAGATAACAAGGAACATTCATGCGAGAATCACAACTCTCACAAGAATTAAGGATTTTGCAGGATGTAATATATGTGAAAACCTCACAGAGACATTTTCAACTTTATAAATTTAGGAAGATCAGTAGCTTAAATTCTACCCACTAAAACAAGATAGTCTTTCTTAAAAATGCAAGATCATATTTAATCCTGTTTTGTGTATGATGGCTGCTCCCATTCAAATCTTACACCATGTTTATTTGCACAAGTTCTATCATGCACTATCTCACATGAACATACCTCTATCAATTCATCTCTCTGTCGAAGGCCCTCTTTAAGTTCATCCAGTTTATGCTGCAGAACACTGCAGGTGTGTTTCTGTCTTTCCAATTCCTGTATTAAACAAATAAATTATTTCTATTTCGAGTTATGTAAGCAATTACTGCAATAATTTGAGAAATTCTACCTACCAAGCAGTTAAAAAAGTATCACTGAACCAGCAGTTTAGTAAGTTCTCTGGATACTTACTACACGGAAGATTTTAATGAACTGTAATAAAGTGTAGACAGAAAAAATGCCATAAAGGCTTTAAGCCCTATACTAAAAGTTAATCTGAATGTTCTCAACTGTTCTTAGTAAGTAGTCCAGATTTCTATAGTTTATAATTAGAAAAAAAAATACCTTTGACTTCTCTTCATTCTCCCTATAGAACTCTGCTATCTGTTCTTCTTTCTCCTCAATAACATCCTTTAAAGTATCCACTTGGTAAACCAAGTTGTTTTTCTCATTGTCTAGTTGAGCATTGGAAACCATCGCTTTCTTGTACTTCTCTTCAACTTCAGCTAGTGAATCCTACAGACAGCAGAAAGGTTTACATTAGTCTACCTTCTTGATGCATTGTTATAAAGTTAAAATACCACCATAACGTTAAAGGATGAGAGATGTTAGACAGTAACATTATGCAGTCGTTTTTGTTTCTGAAATATATTCTTTAGAGATACCAAGTCACAGTTCAGTTCCATTATTCAAGTTAGGTCATACACAACAATGAAAAATTATCATTACAAAAGCATGAAAAATACAAGGTAATATTGCACTTGAATTTTCTACTCCGCCACCCTCGCAGCAACTCACAGGGACACAGCAGCAATGTCACAGCTTCGCTGGACTTTCAAGGCACACATGAGAAAACAGTTCAGGATGAGGCAACAAATCAGACAGAGAGAACTCAATTAAATCACTAAAAGAGATCATGGAAATATTTCCAAGAGTAGCTTTAACTTAATGGTCATTATTTAAGTAGTGCCCTATTACCTTAGGTTCAAAGTTTTATGATAGCCACATTATTCCAGTAATAAGCATTCCCTATTTAAACAGATATTTTATCTTTGTATTTTTTACTAAATATTTTTTTAAAAAAATGTAAAGACTGACATACTTGATTCTCTACCTGAAGGTGCATACGTGCTATATACCCTCTTACAGCATTCTCTTCCATTTACCCTTTTACCCTATTTTAAATTTTAATTTTTTTTTGTCAGAGCTGTAACAAATGTCAACTATTTAAATACTGAGAACAACTACCACTCTAGACACTTTTAAGCATGCCATTATTTCCATATGCATTATATGGGGGTTGGGACTACATGATCTTTAAGGTCCATTCTGACTTCTTAACAGGCTATGATCCTATGATTTAAAAAACATAAAAACTGATTTTCAGAGTTCTAATTTTAGAATTGAAAAAGAACTATTAAGCCAATCCCTTGACAAAGTAGATCTATGCCCTACTACAAATCTCCTTGTACTTCATGTAGTCTGTTCCTTGAAGGCTTAAGTAGCATTATCTCCATTTTTAATTATCTGTATTATGACAGTAGAAGTACTAGCACAGGAAGGGCACCAAGTTTGGGTTTTCCAGAAAGCAGAACACTAGGACTAAGATATTAATAGAGAAGGTGGTAACAATCTAAGTTTTCTAAGAAAATACTGAAGAGTGCTATCTGTTCAACAGTAAAATTACACCATTGTTTTTGTTTCAGCATTATAGTTGTGTCTTCTCTTTAGAAATACCAAGTCACAGTTCAATATTCTGCTATAAGAAAGACAAAAGAACCCTATCCTCAAACCCCATTCCAAGTTGTAAAACTCCATTTTGGAAAAGCAATCTTTAAAGTATGTATTTCACCTTTTATAATTGTATCATAATCACATGTATTTATACATTTCTATTCCATTCACCGAATTCTGGAATTTTCTGCTGGAGAAATACAGTTTCTTGGAACCCCAGAAAAAAGTAACTTGAGATACATACTGATAGACTACAGATGGGAAGAGACAAAACAGTGTCAGTTGTGAAAATATAAGAAAGGTACCATTATCATCTGGGAAGTAGTAAACAGCGAAAAGCAGAGATGACTCAGGATAAGAGAAAAGAAAAAAAAGGAAAAATATAAACATAAGTGCATTCAACTAATTCTAAAGACTAAAATCAGAAAAAACATTGTGTAATGCTGTAAATGTGACAAATCCTCTAAAGATTGACAAAACAAAAGGCTAGAGACGGCAAACCTTTCAGAGACTTTCAAAGAATAATCCAGTTTAGAGGAAAAAAAGAAAAATATTAGAATTATAAAGACTGCTAGTAATTTCACAGGGAGATATGAAATTTAACAAAAAAATGCAACTAGGGAAAAAAGTCCAATTTGATTATTTCTGTGCATGTGGTGACTGCGGTTGTGTAGTAATTTAGGTTGGCAGAGATCTCTGAACACCATCTGTTCCAATCTCCCAACTAAAAAGGACCAGCTCACAGCTCATGTCCACTTCATTTTGAGTATCTCCAGAAATGTAGACTGCAGATGGTCAACCTTGCTGGATGACCTGCATCAGTGTTTGACTGCTTTCCTTGTGAAAACTCTTTTTCCTGACTTCTAATTGGAATTTCTGCTCTTACAACTTAAGTTTTGTCTGTTGCATATTTCCCTTAAAAACAAGTCTGCCCTCTACTCTTCACAGCCTCCTATCAGACATGCTGAAAACAGCAACAATATTTCCAACCACTCCTCCAAGACCTACCAAAGCATTATCTTAGCCTCTTACTGTACACCGCACGCTTCCAGGATGCCAGCCTTAAAGAGAAGACAAGGCTGGGGCTTAAAACATTGTATTAGAATGTCATTAATCAAGAAAGTAATGGCAGGGAGAGAGGAGGATGATTTGCAGTTATGAAAGAGGAATAAATTCATTAGGATTCTAAAGAGTGAAAACTGCTCCTGAGAGAGAAGCTAAGCTACGACTGAGTGTCTCTAACGGGTTAAAAAAACCTGAAACATTGCAAAGACTTCTTTGCAACTGTCTTCTGTTCAAGTATTACTCATATTCCCTGTGGTTCAAAAATTCCATGTAGTTTCATGAAGCCTTCCAGTTTGATTTGAAATAATTTCTGAAACACTTGAAGGAGGCAGTGGGATTTCTAAGGATGAAGCAGTAGGAACAGGATGGAATGAAAATAGATAAGGCTCTGCATATAACCTAAAACTATGAAGAAATATCACTTGCAAGTTTATCAGTAAAATCAAAGTGCTATATGAATTAGCCTGCTTGGCTAGAACAAGATGATTCAAGCCAACAGACATCAAGACAGTATCCTGTTTACAGCATACAAGAAAAACTTCGAGAAAAGAAAGAGGATTCCTTTCCAGTTGATGCAAAGAAATATATAAAGAAGCAACAAAACTGAATCAAACTGAGACATGAGAAGATTTGAAAGCCTAACTAAATCAGAACTAGCCACATTAGAGTTTATTCTGCTGATATCCAGCATATTTGCAGCCAGGTAAACCCCACACTTTTAGCAATATAAGGGATGGGCAATGAGAAAGCTTGGAAGGTAGTGTGATTACAAATCCCTATTAGTCAATCACTGAGAAAAATCCAACCAACCAACCAAAAAACCCAACACTTCAGCAGAGTGTAAATGCAGCTATCCTAGTAACTCTTCTGTAACATACACAAGACAAAACTGATCAAGTACAAGTTGAGAAAAAGGCAGTACCTTCCTAATGAAAAAAAAAGGGTTCCCAAAAGAATCTCTGTGGCATGCAAATTAACTTAGAACATACTATTCAGTATTAGCAATAACATAAAATGCAATTCAATTCTGAAAGCCAAGGACAGATGAAGATGTAACTATTGCACTGATGCCTAAAATTGGAATAAAAACTTTCCAAGCAATATTAGAATTTATAATATAAAGAGCAGTCTTTCAATGAAAACTTTCAGGTGCAAAAATCATAGCTATGTGCACACACAACATCAGATGTTCACAATTTTTATAAGTTGAATTAATTAGTATATCTTGCAAATACATCCAATAGGAGACCTGGTAACCACCCCTTGGACCTGCCCCACAGGAGTCCCTCCAAGGGGTTCTTAACCCTGTATCTTGTTATGTCTCCCAAGTGCAAAACAGGATGTCCTTGTCAGAAATTCTTTTCTTGAAAATAAGACTGAATAGAATTTCAAGAGTGTGACAATGTGTAAGAAAGGGTATCTACTGTTCTCAAGTGTAAGAAAGTGCTAGAAACTATACAGCTATATATTAAAAATCTATAAAGCTACAAACATAGAAAAAGCTAAAAATCTTTAGACATCAGCACACTGTGCTCTTTGGTGATTGTAGCGGATTACAGTAAATAATAATCCATTACCCCTGAGTTAGAACAGTAGTCATGAGATGCTGGCAAACATATAAAGGTGTGAGAGTTAGATCCATTCTGAAAATATGAAGCAGTCTCACATTATGTTCAATCTATGTCTCACATGTCTATGTCTAATAATCTTGTCATCTACTGCTCTTTGAAGTCCTTTTAATATTCATATGGCAATGTAACTAAAACCAAAATATATTTCATCTGAGCATATTGCTACCAGGTTCAAAGTTAGATATCCTCTAAAGGGGTAATAATTTTTGCTACACTAAACAGCTCAAATTACATATTTTATCTTTACTGTATCATCTAATACATTGTTTAATCAAAGAAATTCAAGGAAGCTGATAAATACATCACTGTTACATGTTCTAGTACAAGAAGCATTCATTCAATTCAGTCTCTATATGGATATAAAACAAATATGAAAAGTTCTCTTTCACATTAAACCATTCACAATTAGACAACAGGAAAGAGAACAGAACAAGTATCCTGAAAAAGACTGTAAGCCACATAATTTGTTGTATTCTGTTTCCCTTCAACACAAAGCAGTGAAAAGTATGATTACTTTAAATTTACTGCACTGCTAATTGTGTGAAAATGTACAAAAGAAACACATACATAGTAGTTTATACAAATCAAAATAGACAAATCTCATGTGAAGGACTACACCCAGTACAGGCAGCTCATTGTGCTGCAGCAAGGGCAGTGATCTGGCACCAACCCTTGGCACACCAAAGGGCACAGGGAGCCGAGGTGCCAGCCAGGTGAGTGCCACGCAGAGAGGTGGCTCAGCAGGAAGGCTCCATTGTGTGCATGGACTGTGAGGATACAAAAGCCCAGGGACTGATTGGGTTGGGATCCCTCCTCGGAGACACCCAGCTTGATCTCGAGCAGGACTTGTGTGACTGTGCTGTGATTAAAGCACTCACAGAAATCAGACATAGACACCCTGTTATGGGAAAGCTGAGCCTGTGAGGAGACCCTGACTGGCTGTGAGAGTGGTGTGTGCAGTGTCTCTGGTGACTCCCTGGGGGTTTTTGGTGCCAGCAGCAGAAGTCTGGGCTGGTGGGAATGGGACTGCCACAGTGGCTGCTGGACTGTCAGACAGGAAAGTTGCCTTAGCACTTATTAACCTAATGTTGAAAAAACCAACCTGTGATTAGACAGAGTAATGGAGATACAAACCATAAGCATGAATAAAAGTTCTTTTTTAAGGGTAAAGGATTAAAACAAAATTATTTTTCATCTGCAAGCAATATGCTTGCCCAAAGTAAGCCGAGCACATCTTTCAAAATTATTACTTTGGTTTTGCTTTATATGATGAAGTATTTGCTAAACTTGGAAGACTAATTCTTAAGTTTTTTATATAATTATCTCCCATTTCTTTGTTCCCCATTCAATACTTAGTAATTATTTTGAATATCCATTTATTTGCTAACATAACTCTAAAAAATACAAATTGAACATCTCATTATCTTATCAGAAAACAGCTATATATATAAAATATGAACGTTTACTACTCTTCTAATATTAATCAAATAATGAACATACACAATCTCATGTACATTTTAAGATGATGCTCTTTATGCATTAAAAGTTAGATACGTGCTTTAAAGAAATATAAAAATTTGTTAGTGAAGCCACTACATGTTAGTGAAACCAGTGATAACTGCATCACCCCAAAAACACCCATTCAGAATGCATGCTTGGGAGGAGCCCTGATACCTTTAATTCTTTAAGTCCCTGCATGTATCTCCCTTCTACATCGTGTATCTGGTCCTTAAGATCATAGATATCCTGCAGGACATAGGAATGAACCATTGCATAAGAAGTATGGGGAAATAATTTATAGTCCAAGAAGCAATAAAAAGTTTACAAGCACTTTTGTCAAATGACAACACCTGCAATAACTCTCAGAAATAATAATTCACAACAACTTGGTGGAAATTAAGGTTTTGTTTATAACCCTGACTCCAAGCCATCTCAGATAGGCCAGAATTGTTTGAAATTTAACAAAAAAGAAGTTTTATCTTAATATAAACTAAACTCTTAAACTGCAATTACGAGCACAAAAAATACCAAGACAAATTACAAAGAAAGTAAAGAAATCCTTCATGACTGAAAATTACATCTTCATAACATTTTCTTATTATTACAGAATTTCTGTGTTAAAAAAATCTCCCTATTTAAACCAGCTCCAAATTCTCTGAAAATGCAATTTACCCGTAATTCGCTGAGGGAGGCATCAGGATCCACCCAACTGCTTGCATCTCCACTTCCTCTCCTAGAAGAGCTGCCACTCAGAGGAGTTGCACTTACTGAATTGCGAGATGAGGGCTTAAAAAAGAAAAAAACCCACTATATCAGGAATCATATGGTCATTTCTGGTACACTTGACAATACTCTTTATAAATTTCTTCACAGTCACAGAACAATTTTCTCTCGTTTTCCTAATATTAGCTTATAGACAGTATTTTTCATTGATTATTTTCCAGCACTTGTGTTTCTTCTTGGTGAAATGTTGGTTTCTCTTTGATGACTTACTGTATCAGAACATTAGAATTTTGAATCATCTGTCCAGAAGACATTAAAGGTTATTAGTGCTGAAATACCGTAGACATTTACAATTCTACTAAAAATTAGAATTTCTGCCATCCAGGATTCAGAAGAAAGTCTGCAGTGCACATCTAGCATATGGATTTTATAACCTTAGCCTCTTACAATTCAGCCTTTCTTGGCAAGTATTTTTCACATGAAAAATAAATGGTATAGAAAACTATTACTGGCCAAAATTAAACTAAAGAATATTTTTTTCCTCAAGAAATGAAAGATACAAAGCATTAATTTTGGGGGATTAAAAAAAATATGTTTAAAAATATCTCTGCAAGCCAACTCTGAAAAATACATACCATATATACTTTTTGAATTATTTCAATACTTGCAAATATGTAGATGAACGCTGACTTTAAATACTTTTAAAATTAAAAACTCTTACCCTTGAAAATATTTCTGAATGTGATTTTTCACTCTTTTCTTCCAGCTGAAAGAGAATAGGGAACATGATTACCTTTTGCAGTGAGGGACTACTAATCAGCAACTTTTGTTCAAAGAAGGTTTTACCTCAATTGCAAAATAAATGACTGCTTGTGAAGAAAAAGCCAGAAACTTTTCTTTGAAGTTTCTAGAAAGTCATTACCAGTACTGAACAATAAAACAGGTGTTATTATTCTAAATTTCAACAAGAGTTATGACTACAACACTTGGTGGCATAACAGACACACAGCTTCATGCAAGTAGACTCAAGGCAGCCAGTGACAGCAGTGTGAAGGTCTTAGTTAATAGAATACACATTTGTACTTTCAATCTCTTTAGTGAAACCTGCAATTACATCACAACAAAACCGGTTCAGGTAAAAGCCTACAACAAAAGTGTACTAAGTAAAAACAACCTATAAAATAATTTCAATTCATATTTTATGTATTGAAGACTAAGCAAAAGAACTGCCACACTCCCTTCTTACTTAGGAAACTCTGTTATTGCAAAAATACATCATACATTTCTGCATTTTCTAAATTTCCACGAATCACAATAGGTGAGATTAGACATGAATTTAGTACAATATCACAAGTATCTTGCTTCTCTTAGAACACCTGTTTTTCTCCAGGCCAGGGAAAAGAGTTTTGGAAGTCTCTTGCAATCACAGAAGAAACAAATGCCACTTCATCAGATCTTTCTTTGTCCTTCTATTGTGATTTCTGTAGAAGCAACATTGCTTTTTCATGACAAATTCACTATCTCCAAGAATGTACTGAAATTATAGATTGCAAATATTTGTCATCACTATGATAATACGATGTGAAGAATCCAATTGATCTGAAGTACACATTCAGACTAACCTGAACAAAAATACAAATTTGGAAACTAATAATAATATAATGATGATGATGATAACAAAAGCAACTGATAAGGCAGCATAACTACCAGTCTCTGCCTCTACATTTCTTTTAGCAGAGCATTAAGTTCAGAAAGTCAGCTGTATTATGGAAAAGGCTAAAGTTTAAGCTAGAGAAATGATTACTCTCTCATGCTTTGAGAATGTACAGATGGTAAATAACATGATTTATTACAAATTATATAGCTTAAAATATTATCTAAATGTCGAGTTACAGAAAGGGTGGTTGTAGGAGTACTCTAGCTCTCAGTCTCTCATCCAAAGAGAACTACTGCCAACAGTCCAGCTCAGCTGTGGCTTCATCTAGCTAAGTCTCACCAGCTCCTGAACCCAGGGGCTCTCCAGCCTTGCTGTAACCACCAGACTGCAACAATAACCTCCTTGGGGAGCTTCTTGGAGCGTCTCCTCTGACCTCCTGAACTGCAGCGTGGGGTTGCTGGCCCTTGTTGCACTGCATGGCCAGAGTTCCAAGACTTTGGCTCCCACCTAAGCAAGCACTTCCATGCTGCTCATCACCACGTAGCATTTCTTTTGCTCAACTAAATAAGCACAGCGCTCTCAACCTCTCTGCCTACCTATTGCTTGTGCTAACCCTGACTGGTATTTCAAAAGATATACCTAAGGACAGAAATTTCCCTTTTATCTCTGCACTATTAAACACGAAAGTTGACTGCAAGTAACAAGAATTTTTAGAACTTACAGCAGAAAGAAAGGTGTAGGTTTGGTATAAACAATGTTCAGGCTAAAGAGATGCACAGGAAAACCATCACAATAATTTTCCTATAACATGATCTATTGACATGGGATTCAGTACAAGTGCATAGCCAGCAAGGAGTGCTTCTGTAGTGGATTTTGACAAAATCTCATGTGGGATGAACAAACACTAAAATGCACTACTGTGGGCACAGTTCTAAGTATTTTTGTCACTAAAAGAAGTAATAGTATTCCAAAAGTATACTGCCCCCTCCCCCCCTGCATTGTTAAATTCCATAAGAAAAAAAAGTAAAATGTTTGGGTCTTTAAGTGATTCTTAAGCTATCACACACACACAAAAGTGAAGCATTACACTTGTCACATGCTTCTAGCAACAGGCAAAATCTCCTTTAAAATAAAGCAGCATGCTTTTTAAAAATTCACTCAGCACATTTTTATTCAAAAAGCAGCCCCACCCCCTCAATAAACCTATCTGCAATTAGGGAACTCAGAATGCTTTTACAGTATTTACTCTTTCAGAGTATGTAAAGAAAATCCATGATTAATAAGTTTGCTGTATTCACCACAGTGTAACAAAAAGGATTACACTCACACTATTCAAACCTTGGCCATCATCTGCATCGGAAACAATGCTTCCCTTGCGGTTGGAACGACTAAAATAGTCAGCAGCAGTTTCACTTTGATCAGAAAAATCAGAGGACTTCAAAAGATAAGGAGAAGGGTGAAAGAGAACTGAAGATGACACCACTGAATGAACAAAAGTTTATTAAAAACAAAAAAAAAATCCTACCTTAAATCTCCATTATTGCAATTTAGTCTTGCTTTTCTAACAGTTTAGCAACTGTAAAATTGTAATTTATCTTCTAGACTATTGCTATTTCAAATGTGTCTACATGAATAAAATCTGTGCCACATTGATATATTTCTGTCAGCAAACACATTGTTTCTGAACACTTCTCACATGTTTGTTATTCTTGCACTTTACAGTATCTAAAACTAAAAACAATGAACGTTTATTATTAATTTCCCTCAATAAGAGTAATACAAAAAAAATTACAACCAGGTATCAAAGGGTTCAAATCAACACAAACCCAACAGTGCTAGTTATAAATACAATCTGAGCTTCGTCTCATTTGTAACTTTAGGACCTCTTACACTAGAAGGCAGGGTTACTTCCCAAAGATCTATGTCAGACAGGCACCTGAAAAGGTGAGGACAAAAATGGCAGTGCTACACCTCACTTATTTAAATAAGGCAAAATATACCTAAGCACATTACAGCAATTACAACTGCCATGGGAATTCAAGTGAAATATTCACCTGAGAAACATTATGCATGTAAAACACAGTGTTTAGTAAGAAGAGTATTTTTACCATAAGCTTATTGATAACATTTACTTCAAAAGGCAGAAACTTACTGTGAAGATGATATTTAGTTTTAAAACTGATTACAGGAGAGAAAAATCTTTACATGAACCGTTTTGAAATATACTGTCCTTATCTAATTCTCACCATTAAAAAAACCACAATTTTTCTTTGTACTTGATGTATCTGGCACCTTATTCTGATTAAAAAATAGTGAGCTGTCTAAAAGTTACTTATGTAACAGTTTACTGAGGAGCACCTGCCCCAATTATGCTATTTTAGGAGTACAGAATTTGTACATAACTGCTATGTTATGTTCTATTTCTCTCACAACAAATTTTCCAGCTATAACTACATCTATGCTTAAAATAATATCTTAATTTTCTTTAAATGTAACTAAGTAGATAAATTTTGATAGTTGATAATTTGGCTAAACTTTCTTATTTCACTTGCATTTCACAGAATTACAGATACTGAAGAGAACTCTTCTTATGTATTATGATTACAGCAAAAGCACAAACAACTTGGGCTACAATCTAAGACAACACTGGTCTTTCATTCAAAATCCACTTCTCTGCTGTTGAGAAGCCCATGTCCCTGATCAACCTTGCTGTTCCTCCTTGTATAATTTGTGTACTCCTCTTTCTTAATGTGTTTATCAAAACTGATACATTTTAAGATGGAGATGTATCACACAGTTTCTCACCAGTGTTTTCTACCATTTCCATCTTCTCTCCCACTTTCTCTTTTGATTTCCAGAGAGTACTAAGCTGACTTCAAATGCATTATCCAAAGTAAAAAGAAAAATACAAGCCACAGCAACATTCGAAAGTGAATGTTGCATTATTCGTAAGATTTTTACCTCTGCTCTTCAGGATTATTTCATCAAACAAATACTTTGAACTCTATTAAGCATTCACTAGTGTGAGTGAGTAGTACCTTGTCATCATTGGTACAACATATACATAGTGAGATCTGAGAGATAGATATATATTCCTATATATCTAAAAGTATACACTTTCAAGAAATCAATCTCAGTGTTAAGAAAATCTAAGGAGACAAGTAGTATTTTCACAGTTCAAGAGATTACAAATGGATGTCAATATCAGTTAGGTTTTAGAACTCCATAAAGCAACAGCAAAATGATCTTTTTCCTACATTCTCAAAAATTCACTCTGATATCTGTTGTAGCTCGAAACATTCGTTTATAGCAACTTTGGTTTTATTTGTTAGTACCTATAATACTGTTAATATGTGAGAAATTTAGAAAGGACAGAACATTTCAATTTAGTCCATATTAGAACACTGACCACTCTTTTGTGTAGCATGACAAATGAGCAGCTATACCAATGAAACTAAGGCAGTTGTTCTGTGGCAGAAGCAAAATAAAACTATTTAAAATCAATTTGCAGCACAAAAAAGCCAACTTTGGAATGCCATTTTTAATACAATACAGACCCAGAAACTAATTTCTCCCAATTCTGAATACTGATCACCACAAAATGAGTGAGCTTCTTACTGCATGATGCAAGTTTCCATTAGTTCTGTTCCCCAAAAGAAAGTCTTTTCCACATTTACTGCAGTATGTTTCATGTGCTTGCCCCATCTATGACACTGGGGGTAACCCCAACCATGCACTATACTTCAGTTACCAGTTGCTTCCAATTGTATAGATTACAAACATTAAAAAGATATTTAGAAAAACAAATTCCTTATTGCTTCTAGTTACTGCCTTACTGCTAAAAATTTACATCTTGCTAAAAATCATGTCTCTGACAAATTAAAACATTTTAGGTGGAACAGAAAATCAAGCCTGTGTGTTGGTCAGTGAAACAATCCCCAGTGTAGGTACTCAGAACTGCTGATGTGTTAATATCAAAGCATTCAGCAAATCATGCAAGAGGAATGCTCACCACAGGACTATTTCGGACTGAGCTTGCTCTTGAAGAGTAACTGTATTCAGATGGCTAAAGAAAAGTTATGAAGGACATTTTCACAAATTTCATAGATTTTTGTCTGCAGAAAACAAAGATAATGAAAGAAACAACCAAAAGCCTATTACACTAAGAGTGTGAGAACTATTTGGGTTATATCATCCATCACCACACAAGGAGGCCTGGCAAAGAAGGAATGAAGTACCATTTATATCCCACCTCAGCAATTACCATGCCACACTCATACACTGTAACTCCTATGCACTGTCATGTACTCTATCTTACCCTATCTATGCATTTCCAGGTAGTATCATATTTAAAAAAAAAACAACAAAAGAACAATTTTTAAAGATTCTCAGCAGCATTTACTATTACTACTAGACACATCTATTTCCAAAGGTCACTCTCAGAATTCCATGAAAAATAGCTGAACAGATAAAAAAAAAATCAAATCTTGACTATTTTCATAATTAAATTAAATATTTAAATTGCCATTTGGTTTCAACTGTTCTGAAGCCGTCAGAAGCTTTAATACACCCTGGGAACTGCAGCTATGCTGTACACTTAGCAGTTTTATTTTATGCTCACCCATGTAGGTTCTCCTGAAGGACCATGTTTAAAGGTCCAAGGCTGAACTCTATTTATGCAGTGGATAATAGAAGCAGCTCTGAGCAACACAACTTAAAAAGAAAAGAAATTACACTTTCATGCTGCTTTACCCCTACCTATGAGGAGATCTCTAGCAGAAATTAGAATTCTATGTATATAAGAATTATATGTAACAGCAGTCTTTACGGTCTTGTTCTCTCACTGAATCTTCTAATGTTTTCTTGAGAAGATGCACAAAGCCAAAGAAGGTAAACCATCTGTTTGCAATCCAAGTACAAAACAAGACCCCACTAATTAAAAATACTAGGTAAGAATATTTGATGATTTTTACATAGGTTTAGCATGACTCTAAATGGCAGTGTAAGTTGAATTTGAACTACTATGTCAGTAAAAGACAAAGTTTCAGGCATGCATGTCACTTTTTAAAGACAGCTCTACAAAAAAATTATCTTAGCCATTCTTATGGCATTTCTAGCTACTTTTCGCTTTGTAAAGATGCAGATTAGATTTTCATGCTACTGCATTTTTGTATGTTTATTAATTTTATATATGGCAGCCTATTTAAAAGTATTCAAATTGTGTTTACCACAAATTTCAGTAATCTCCTGATGACTTTTCCATTCAAATGCTTAACTTCTTTTAATCCTTTAAAAAATATTATACATGCAGTTATTTAGTATGCTTGGATTAACTCATTCTAACTCCAGTGTTTTTGAACACCATTGTTGCATTCACCAACTTTAAGCTTGTCTGTAAAAAGATCAGTAAAACAGCAACTACTAAAATACTTTAAAGAGGCAATTTAATAATGTTAAGAAAATTTAACTGAATGCCTCCACAAAATGACACACAGAAACTGCAACACTAAAAATACCCCAAAAAATGCACATGTAATATTGTCAAGCCTCATGGTCATACAATACAAATTTAAGGCAACCATGCAAATGGTGCTTACAAATCAAACTGATACTTCTTATCAAACCACTGTTTATAGGAGACACCTATGAAGAAAAGTGTAATTTTTTATTTCTGTGAGCCATTGAAACATCTAAAGATAAGTGAGATATTTTGCATTGTACTAACCCTGTAACTCCTAGTTGGTGCCACTGGATCACTGTATAGAGAAGATGACTATAGTGTGAAGAACAGAACAAGTCAGAAATACTTTTTCTGCATATATAAAGTATTTTTATTTACTGCTCTATATTCCCCAGAAGTTCTAAACATTTAAATACTAAATTTTTCTATCTATAGTAGGCAGAAACTTTCAGAAAAGTGTGGAAAATTCTCCAGAAAACCCATTATCTTTGAAACCAATTTAAAACATTTTTAAAACAACCTAGTATTCTTACAAGATGATTTGTGGAAGAGAGTGATAAAAAATTAAGTAGTTTTCACATAGCATGTCAATTTCCTCTAACTAGTTATTTAAACCTGGCCATGACAGCCGCAGGTACTGGTAGATATTGCTCATCTCATGACATATCATTGCTTTATCATTTATATTAAGGTAGAAAAAAAGTAGTAAAATGGTGCTAAACATTTAAGACTTTTTTTGTTATTTTTAAAAGATATGAATTTGGAACAGCAACTGTCACAGCTGCTGGTTGTTGTCTGTATATCATACAGCAATCATGAAACAAAGGTTATTTCAAATTTAAAACCTCACATATGCAGAACAGAGTAACCTGCCTGTTATACATTAATTTATAAAAGAACCCTTAAAAGCAAAAAAATAACTGTAACTACTTTTAACTGTAATAATTGGAAGTGTCATAGAGGGGAGAAATAAAAGTTACCATCATATGGCATAAGTAAGCAAACTCACATATACCTATTTTATATAAATAATGAAATTAATATAGAAAGAGGAGACAGACCCGAGCATGGTAGGAAGGAACTGGTTTACTATATCCAAGGCTGTTATAATTTCTTTGATCATAGTAAATTCCACTCTGAGGGGTGAGGAAGGGAAGAAGAGAGAAAACAAAGGTTGCATCTGTAGATCTTGCAAATAAAAGTTCTATCTTAACATTGCCCAAGTGTTCCCAAGCTTAGAACTTGTACAGAATGCTGGAAAGTTTTCCCTATGGTTGACCCAAAACCTGTATAACTTTATTAAGCAAGTAAAGAATAAACCCCCCCCCCAAACCACTATAAACTCTGCATATCAGCATTATCTGTATTTCTAATGCCACACTCAAATAAAATAGTAAATAATTTTGGTTTTTTTTCTCCGTAATAAATAAGCAAACTCCAAAAGCTGGATGAGTGCAGCAAGAAATACATGAAAAACATAACTGACAAGACTTGCTAATAATTAGTACAATTATTTACTTTATCCTTTCTCCATTAGATACCATTATGAATCAAAGCATTTTGGGGAGAGAGAAGGACAAAAATCCCTGATAACATAATAGAGGCTGGATGTTTATGTGATGTCAGCATTACTCTGTACCCTACCACTGTTCTTCACACCAAGGCTCAATTATACTTTGGGTTATTTTTGTTGGTTTTGTCACTACACAAATTGCAGACATATGCCCATGTGAGGCAAAAAAAAATCATATAAACATACAAAAATGAATACCAGATAGATGAAAACATGGCAAAAAGTAGTTCCTGCAGAATGCAGCACTTCATATCTCAATATGCAACAGACAGAAACATTCATATTACTCATTTGTTTAGGAACTAAGGGAACAGGAAAATAGCACCACAAAAGCACATGGAGAAATGCTGGAACATGATAATAAGTAAATATAAAATTACTTCAGCCTTGTCTCAACACAAACATCCACTGTTGTTCTGATCCCCCCAACCCTTAATGCAATTGCTAATTCATCAGTACCAAAAACCCTCTGAAAAAGAACATCCAAAATATTTGATTTATTGACACCATATTAATATGTTACACTGAACTTTCTAGAATAGCTTCTGCAAGATCCCAATACTCCACATGCCTTTCTCAGTGAGCCACTGGGTTAACATCAAGGTCTATGGCAAATTCAATCTGCTATACACCTACATTGAACACATTTCTAACTGTCTGATAGGGGACAAAGTGTGAATAACAGAACACGTATCTTCATCCTGACTCAATAAATTTGAATTCAGAGAAATGCCAGTTTTAAATAGTTTCAAGAGCCTTTTCCAGACCTCCATCAGAATGAGATTTCTATTCAGCTGATTCCATTAATGGTATTGCACTGATATGAACACAGTTTGAAACACCACTTGAGGTCAGAATCTGATCAATAGTAGAGGTTTCTTTTTCCCTACAAAAATATTTATGCAAATATTTTTGCATAAGCTAACAAATTTATCCATAACTGTACCAGCATATAATTCTACACACTTAGTATATTTATAATTAATATTATACTAGAAAACTAACCAATAAACCTTCATGGGAATAAGCAGTTTTCTTCTTTGAACTATGAGATTCATTGCAAGCACGACTCTAAGAACAAAATTTAGATAATTAATACCACTATATAACAACACCTTCAATCTTAAAATATAAAGGAGTCAAACATAAGGATTTTAGGCTTTTGTCACCTAAAATAGAAACAACACAGGAAATTCTAACTACATGATTAGAAAAGAATAGGCCATGCTTCTATTGCTGTGTTAAAAAGAACTAATAAGTGAAACTATAATCAACCTTATTTTCATTAACACAGGCTTGGCTTAAGCTAGTGCTCACATTTCACAAAAAAAAACTTAAACCAATAAACAAACTAAAAAAGTTAAACAGTACACACTATTTTAAGCACTATATTGTGCTTGCCTATCCGTAGCTAATTCAGATCACACTGCTGTTTAAACAAATACAGCCTTAAAAGCAGCTTACATATTCCTTTTAGTGGTACTTGATGCTTTCTTAAGCCTTTTCTTAAGAAAAGAAAGATCTAATGTGGCATAACACCACTGAGAACGTGATGCAATCTACTATCAACTTCATAAAAATATGGAAGATTTTTTTAAGTAAAGGTATACAAACCAGCTGTGTTCTCTAGAATGAAATAATTTTCCATGAGATGAAATTAAAGTTTCTATATGGTAATGAAGAATACAAATAGATGCATAAAAACTTTTTTCCCCCCAAGAACGCCCTCCAAGTCTAATCTTTAAGTCACTTCACCACAAAGTTTAGAAATAACAACTAGACTAGAAAGCGCTTACTGTAAGACAGTTGTGTTTTCTCCCTGGAAAAATTTATACATATACTCTACAAAAAGTGTTAGAATCAAAAACTATTCCAGGTCTGGAAATGTGATAGTACAAATTTATACACTTGTTAAAATCAGTAATTCAATGTCATTAGTTAGTGTCATTTCACCTAGAAAAAAGCACAGAAACAGTCTTCACTCAAAGACATGCAAAGTATAAACATAGAGGGACCAAATATCTTGCAGATCTAGCCTTAGCATTGTCATACTAAAGTAAAAGAAAATTAAATTCAAAATCACAATGTTAAAAAAATTATCTTTTTTTCAAATAATGATTAAAAGACTTAAAGAAAAATTACAAGAAAACATATTCTACTAATTATGAAAATTTATACATGAAGGAAAGCCGTTTATCCTATCTAAAGTGCATTTTGAGGCTAGAACACTTAATAAAAACTGATCTTTTTCCCCATCAGCATCCCAATTTATGAAAAGTGAGATGATTTTGGACAGCAGTAGGTTACGTGAAATATTTCATGCGATTTTGGTAACAGAATTTTAAATAATTAAGCAAAATCTCATATGGGAGACTGCATTAAACTGAGACAGCATTTACAAGGTTCTGTGACAAAAGGCTCATCTCCAAACAGGCAAAGCAGTCCAGAGGATCATCAGCTCCCCTGCTGAACTGTGCAACTCATCATCATGAAATGACTTTCCAGGCACCCTCCTGGCTGAGGAAGGTCACTGCCTACAGGGTACAGGGCATGAAAGGCCTTACAGGATGCATCTGGGCATCAGGGAGGAATCACAGGTGGGGAAAGAGAGGGATAAATGTGTTTTCAGAAGGAGCAAGTGTGTGAAAAAGAGGGAACAGTGTGATGAAAGGGCCAGCTGCGTGTAAAGAGAATGCAAGTCTACCACATTAGACAACTCTAACAACAGCTTCGTGGTAATAGTTTAGCCAGCATTCCGTGTTTCTTGTCACTCAATAACAACAACATTTGTCAAGTTTATACTTTTTTTCAACTTAGAAAATTGAAATTTTCACATCAAACTTGTTTTTTTTCAATTCATTTAAAACTTCACAGGTATTTTGACTGTAGGTAATGCATCATACAAAATATAACTTAATATCAACCTAAGCCTAATCATAAAACAATGGAAAAAAGAAACTGAAGGTAGTTTGAAAATATTACATGATATACTAGCAGCATGCTGGAGTATTGCCCAGTGTCATTGTCAACACGACGAGTAATAGGAGGACTGCAAGAATAATTTATTCTTATCTATTGATATATCTGAAAATGTCTTCTAGGTATCAAATTAACACCAGAAATTCCCTGATTTTTGATTTTATATTTGTTTATAAGTTAATATAGGCTGGATTTAGCTAATATTATTTCATACTGCATTCATATTATCGCAATAGTTCTGATATATCCAACATTAACAATATATTAGATGATATTTTAATATTATAGGTGTAATTTAGAGACTATGGTACCTGTTTGTGTTACCAAAAGTATTACCTACAGGACCCATAGGACATTCAGTTTTAACAAACTTAACTTTTGTCCTGGGCTGACTATCATTTCCCCAACTATTTTTTTTAAACAGTTTCTATCTTTAATTATTACGTACCAATAAGCAACCTTGCTATCAGAGAAGGAAGACAGATCACTCAGATAATCATCATCATCCCAATACTTAACTTGTATCTTTTATAACTACTAACAGCTTAACAGTGTACTAACAAATGTTTAAGTTGCCTAAACTAGGAATATCACAAACACACAGAAATACCCAATACTGAAAAAGCAAAATTCTTTATTCCAGCTTTGACTGTTGCCCTACAATCACAACACAAAAGAGAAAAATGTCATAACTTTCAACAGCATCCTTGTACCTATGGAGGCTGATGCACCTTTTCGCTACATTTACTTCTCTTTTGGGGACATAAGGAGAGAGAGACAGAAAAGATCAATTTCCTTCACAACTCTAAGTGTTCTGTCTTGGAGATAGCTTCACTTAGCACTTCCCTCGAGCTCTCAAATTTGCTATCACAAAGTAGTTGATTACATCAATCACTGCAAGAGTCCCATTAATACCATTTTCTATAAACATGCTTTCACCAAACTACTAGTTTGGTAAGTAGACACAGAAAACACTACATTGTGAACACATCACATTCTAAGTAAAAACCATGCTCATTCCAGGTTACACACCACAAGATCTCTCCTTTTGGAGGTACTTGCTCTGCTCCTGTGAGATGTACTGACATCCAAGGAAGTCTTGAGAATGAAATTATAAAAATACATCAATATATGAAATAAATTTAAAAATTTAATTCTGTTAATCTTCACTGAATGACAGAAAATAACCCAGGCAGTAAAAGAAATTCTAAGTAAGCCCCCCCTCCAAATGAGCTCAGTATTCTGCCCAGTTCAAACCCTCTTGTTAAGACAATGGCCAATTACTTACTCTCCATCCTAACATATCTGGTATGCCAACCAAAACAAAAGCAGATCTGAGCAAATCTGTGCCAGCTCACAAGTTTCTAACTGTGGCACAGAGCATATTTTACATATTTTTCTATGAGGCACTGACTGTTCAAAATTATTTGGTAAAAATACCTGTGTGACAAATTGCAGAAACGCTTAACACTAGGACTTGCATGACATTACACAAAATTCAGTTAATCAAAAACTACAGTTAATTGCTGAGACCTCTTAGTAACTGATAATCACTTTTTTTTAGAGTCACACGAAGAAACACCTAATTCCAATTTCCAAAATACACAAAACCAATCCTTTTATTTTAGTATTTTCTCCCTTTCCTGGCCTATCTATCCAGAACAATGACGAGCTGATTTCTAGGCAGATCTAAGACTAGGAAAATGTTTACACAACCTAAATAAAACCTTCCTTAACAATGTATATGGCCTAAAGAACATATAGAAAAGCCCATTAATAAATATTTCTGTTAGCAGTCTTTGAGATACCTGGTATCATTCAGCTAAGATTTTTGTCATTAATGAATAAAACATTCCCACCTTCTCAAAGAAGGATAACCTTGCTTCATACCAAACTCTTCTTCAAATTGTATCTTAAGATACTGATATCTTTTCTTTCACAAATACTACAGAAACACAGTAATACTCAAAGTGCAAGAAAAGACTGAAAGATTGGAACATATGAAAATAAGCTACCTTGTTAACACTGATGGAAACAAAATACCAGATGAACTTAAACATTGTATGCAACTTAAAATAATGACTAAAACTGCAAACACTTGGGAGACTTAAAGCTTCATCCTTTCCGTAAGAAAATGAAACCAGAACCCAAACCTTTATTCCTTTGGTTTGGTTTTAAAAGGCCATGATTAAAAAGGAAAAGTATACAGTTTCAACACAAACCAAATGTGAATGTTGACTGGACTGGTGAGAGTACCTGGCCCTCTCTGCGTCTTCCTGAGAAAGAAAAATGTAGAGTTATTTCATAAGGAAGCAAAAACAAAAAACCTGAAGAACCCAACACAGTACTAGGAAGCAAAAGTGAGCAACATGCTGTTAGCACTTGTAATGTTATGTGTCATTTTGAAGAATCCATGGTGGCAAGTAAACTCATTCAAGTCAGAAGAACTCATTTCACCTGATTTGGGTAAGTATGCCAAAACACTACATTAGGGGATGTAAATATGGAAGGTTAATATAACTAATAATTAGTGTTCAGTAGTCAGTCTGTCTTTATTATGATTAGTATATTAATGCAGAAAAAACCCCTATTTTAAAAAATTGATAAATTACAGTAAAAATAAAAAAAGAGCTTTACAAAATTACAAGTACATTAGTAAGAAATGTACCATATAATTACTGCATTCAGATGGTAAATAATTTACAAAGTTATTTTAGCCCTAATAGAAATTATTATTCTCAGGTTCCTCATACATATTTTATATTTTCTTCTCTATTAGAGGAACAAAACTTAAACAAATTGGTCAATTTGGATCAATTAGAACAGCTAGTTCTGCTCTCTAGTGACAGTGAAAATAATAAATTCAACTCGAAAAATCTGAGTGATGACAGCTAGCTAAGGCACCTTAACATCTCTTATTCTGTTGAAAGATGAGAGAATGCTATTTTTGGTTCACACAAGGGAGTATGCGAGAAGCAAGACAAAAACCACAACTAATTTAAAATTAAAACATATTTCACATGCCATAAGCATCTCAAATAGTTACAGTATGAAAACATGCTAAGAATAACCTCAATTTTAAAACTATCCCATTTGAAGGCTAGAAGAGGGCTCTAAAAGCAGGATTTCTTCCTTAAATTACTTATTTCCTACAATTTTCAATATGTCAAACTATTCTTAAGTCTGTAAGTCAGTTATTTGTAGAATTAAAAGCTTTTCCTCCAGATCATAGATGGATATCTAAAGACTAAAGCTAGCTTTCATTTTGTTTATGGTCACATGGTTATCATCTACACTACCACTGGATCCATTAACTTGTTTAAAACTATTTTATGACTATTCAATAGGCCTATTTAAAACTCTGCCAGAAAATTTCCTGGAGTGGGGGGGAGGGTAGGTTCATTTCATAATGACATTTTAGTCTTCCTCTCTATAGTGTCTGTTGAGGTTTAAAATTAATATTTATGCTATTTAACTTTTCAACTCAATATACTTAGATCATTGCCAATTTTAAATATACTTTGTATCTCTGGTCTAAATGGACAAGTACCTGTTGGACAGTAACATCTGCAGCTGGCAAGAACGGAGTTTGCTACTTATATAAGATTCTTCTTAATTAGTGGGTAACAAGTCTCTTCCTGACATTCCATCAGAAAATAGAAACCCAGTGTTAAGTGTTCAGCATATTCAGGTCAAAGGATAAAGCACTACAGTACATATTGCAAACACATAGCTGCTGCTGCTTAAGTTTGAATTATGCACATTATCCAATACAGAGGTTATGTCTCCCAGTCCAGGACAGGAATGCACATCTGTTCAAAATCTCCTGTAACTGATGTGCCTCTTAGGAGTGCAAAAGGAAGGTGGCATTCAGTTGAGTGGCATTAATTTTGAGTGAGATTCCTCACAAATGCAATTTGTATTCCATGTTTTGGAAAGCCTTGATCCCAAGCAAAAAAACCTTCAAAGGTACATTCCACCAAGAAATACAAAAATCTGTGCTGATCCTGAGAACAAGAGAACTAATATATACACAAATATCAGCTAGGCAAAGAGACAGTATAAAGTCAGGACAACTTTGCAAATAAAATTCTAATGACAGTTCTAGGATTTCCCAACAGGGGTGCTGATTAACTGTCATTAACTGTAGTTACAACTATTTGAAATTATGGCTAGTCTTAGCATGTACTACTTAAATCTCAGTGATTCAAAAACATTCCCACAGTGACCACTATCCTAAAAGACAGAAAAAACCCTCACATCTCCCATATACCCTTTCAAGAGGCACATGAAGCTTGTGAATGGAACCCTCTAAAGAAACACTGCAAGCAAGCCAGTCTCATTGCAGTGCCTGGTAAAATCATGGAAAAACTTCTTCTGGGAGGTACTGAAAAACACTTGGGGGACAACTCAGTCAACAGTTGCAGCCAGTATTGCTTCATGAGGGGAAACCCCTGCTTGTTGAACCCAATTTCATTATACAACAGGGTAATCCACGTAGTTGACCTAGGAAAGCCAGTAGAAAGGCTTTAGGACTTCAGCAAAGCTTTGATACTGTCTCTCACAGAAGCCTTCTGGAAAAAATGACCTGCACACAGCTGGATAACTGTGTTATCTGGTGAGTGAGCAACTGGCTCACAGATCAGGCACAAAGAGTTACAAGGAATGGGGTGACATCAGACTGGCATCTAGTCACTTGTGGGATTCCACAAGGGTTCATCTTAGGCCCAAGTCTTTTCATAAATGACTTGCATGCAGAACTCTATGGAATACTAAGTAAGTTTGCTAATGACAATAAATTGGGAGGAGCTGTTGACTTCCTCAAGGGCAGGCGGCCTCTGCAGAGAGACCTTGGCAAATTAGATGGGCAAGCACCAACCCAATGAAGTTCAACAAGGGCAAGTGCCAGATTCTGCAACTGGGATGGGGCAACCCTGGATATATGGACAGACTGGGGTATGAGACACTGGAGAGCAGCACCACAGAAAGGGACCTGGTGGTCCTGGCTGACAGAAAGCTGAACATGTGTCAGCAGTGCCCTGGCAGCCAGGAGGGCCAACCCTGTCCTGGGGGGCATCAGGCTCAGCAAGGCCAGCCAGGCAAGGGAGGGGATTGTCCCGCTCTGCTCTGCACTGGGGCAGTCCCACCTCCAGTGCTGAGTGCAGTTTTGAGCACCAAAATGTAAGATATTAAGCTATCAGAAAGTGCCCAAAGGAGGGCCATGAGGATGGTGAAGGGCCTTGAGGGGAAGCTGTATGAGGAGTGGCTGAGGTCACCTGGTCTGTGCAGTCTGAAGAGACTGAACAGAGACTTCACTGTGCTCTTCAACAACCTCACAAGGAAAAGTGGAAGGGCAGGGACTGATCTCTTCTCTATGGTGAGCAGTGACAGGTCCCAAGAGAATGGGTGAGTCAGGGGAGGGTTAGATTACATACATAAATAGTTTATATGTGTGTACATGGATGTTTTGAAATGACACACAGCAAACCATTAGTAAATTACTTCCTCCAAAATCCTACGTTAGTTCTCTGCGTGGCAAAAACATGCACAACAGATGTTTTAGCCTACCATCCATTTTTGGATATGAGCCCATTTTCTATCATATGAATGCTGAGAAAACTACAAAATGTAAAAAGAAAACCAAACAAACCATTTACAATATAAATTAGTCACCACACAAAACAGAATTCCTAAATCAGTAACGCAGAAAAATCTACATTAATTGCCATGTAATCTTCAGAACAATAGCAGACACCCACAGCAGTTCAAAAACTGAAACTGTGGCACAATGAGAACCATATAAAACTGAGGCAAAAAATGTTTTGTATATTGCACTTGTTATTACCACAGAACCGCCCCCCCAACAACCAAGTATCAGCATTACATGGATTTGAGTGTAGTCATGATAAATAATAAACTCTCAACCTTTTGCATGCAATGTCAAAATTGAATTAAATGCAATAAACATGAAATAACCAGACTGCTGAATAGCTAGTGTCTAGGATTTTTTTCTCAAGAAATGCAGACTTTTTTAAGGAAAAATGTGTGGAGCAACACATAACGGCAGGTGTAAATATTAGCCCAATTTTATTCATTTTTTAAAAATAAAGATCTTGCCAATAGGTATTTACTGTGAATACTTTCAGTATAATCCAATCCTAATGCTGAAAACACTCACACAAAGCTGAGTTACAGTAAAAGACAAAATCTTATGCAAATGCAGAAATAAAATACATTAAGCATTTTTATAAAGGTTTGCAGTAATTCCCCATGAGTTACACTACCTCTTTTTGCTGTCGCTCCAGCTCTCTCATACGTATATCTCTTGCTTCTGCTCGAGCTGCCCGTTTTGCTGCAAGTCTGGCTTCTGCCTATAAGCAGATGGAAAATAATTGAAGTTAAAACTAACTCTTTTGAATAATGGTTTGAGTACTCAATCTCAAGTACACATTAAGATTTTAACATCACAATACAGAACCAGCGAAGAAATCAGAGTTCTTATAACGAAATTTCGAAAAGAATATGTACCTAATTCTTTACAGATATCACTGCAAGTCAAAAGACTTATAAGTTCATTAAATAAGTCATAGAATGGCTTGGGATGGAAGGGACCTTAAAGATCACCTAGTTTCAACCCCTAGGCCAGTTACCACCAACTAGACCAGGCTGCTCAGGGCCCCATCCAACCTGGCCTTGAATAATTGCAGGGATGGGACATCCACAACTTCTCTGGCCAATCTGTTCCAGTGCCTCATCACTTTCCTAGTAAGAATTTCCTCTCAACATCTAATCTAAACCTACTCTCTTTTAGTTTAAAACCAAAAATTCCCCTACGTCCTAAAGCTATCTGCCTGTGTAAAAAAAGTCACACTCCCTCTTTTTTATAAGCCTCCTTCAGATACTGGAAGGTTGCAGTGAGGTCTCTCCAAAGCCATCTCTTCTCCAGGCTGAACAACCCCAGTTTCTCAGCCTGTCTTCACAGGAGAGGTGCTCCAGTCCTCTGAGCTTCTTTGTGGCCATCACTGAGTTCCTCTCCCAGTCTGGACTCACATCTGGGATTGCCCAGGCTGAAGTGCAGTACCTTGTACTCAGACTTGTTCAATTTCATGAGGTTCCTATGGGCCCACTTCTCAAATTTGTCCAGGTGCCTGTGGATGGCACCCAATCCTTCTCTTGTGCCAACTGCACCACTCAGCTCCGTGGATCTGCAAACTTGCTGAGGGAGCACTCAATGCCACTGCCTGTGTCATTGATAAAGGTATCAAAAGAGCCTTGGTACCAAGATGGACCCCTGAGGGACAAGTCTCATCACCAGCCTGCACCTGGACGTAGAGCATTGACCACAGCTCTCTGCCTGCATCCATCCAGCCAATTCCTTATCCACTGAACAGCCCACCCTTCAAACCCATGTCTCTTCAATTGGGACATAAGGATGCCGTGAAGGACCTTGTCAAAGGTGCTACAGAAGTTTAGGTAGATGAAATCTGTCAGCCTTCCCTTGCAAACTGTCGCTGTCACTCCATTACAGAAGGCCACTGGATTGTTCAGTCATGATTTGCTCTTGGTGAAGCCGTGCTGGATGTCTCTCATCCCCTCCTTGTCCTGCATGTGCCTCAACATTGCTTCTGTAAGGATCTGCTTCACAATCTTCCAAGGGAAACAGGTGAGGCTCACTCATCTGTAGTTCCCCGGGTCTTCTTTTCTACTCCTTTTAAATATAGGAGTGATGTTTCCCTTTTTACAGTCACTGGTGACTTTGTTTGACCAATGTAGCTTTCCAAATATAACGAAGAGTGGCTTGGCAAGATCAACCAGCTCCCTCAGGACCCTGGGATCCATGTCTGAACTGAATGCAGAAGTATTACTATCACTACAACTTGAAAACTGATGTTGTGGACTTTAAAAGGACTTTGCCTAGGCATAGTATTTGAACAGCCATGTATGCAACTGAAGAATCTTTGGCCACAAAAAGACATTAGAACTGAAAAGAAAGGATCAGAGATACTAAACCACTACTGTTTATTCCGTATTTAAAGTTCTGCTATAATTTGGAATGACTTCCAAAAGCAAACATGACTGAGAACACTTCAAATAGCAATCAAAACCAAAT
Organism: Climacteris rufus; assembly: GCA_013398175.1. Classification (NCBI taxonomy): domain Eukaryota; kingdom Metazoa; phylum Chordata; class Aves; order Passeriformes; family Climacteridae; genus Climacteris; species Climacteris rufus. The sequence continues at coordinate 792,384 of VZRZ01007221.1, forward strand.
TGATTATTGGACAAAATATAGGAAAAAAAATTAGTATTGCCATTCCTCAAGAACCACCTTCAACACTACCACCAGAGAGAGGTTTCCCTACCTTTCCATTCAAGCCCCTATTCTCCTCACACCTTCCTTGGAGACACAGCTCCAGGACTCAGAACCTGCAGTAAGCCATTTTAACTAACCACCAGAAAGTAGTCTTAACTAGCAGAAAGTTAAGAGCAGCAAAAAAAGTGGTTTTCTGAGTTTTCTGCTGTTATTGAAATGGATTGGCTTGTACAAGGACCTTAGGAACACAAGACCCTGCAAAAGTAAGCAGGACAATCAGCAGCAAGACTTTTCTTCTCAGTGTTAAAAAGCTTACTTCTTCACTGCTAGTGAAACCAGGTTATTGGCAGATACAACTGTATATTCTTCACCTTCTATCCAGCCTCAACAAAAAGAGAAACAGTGTCTTTCAGACCCTAAATGCTACCTCAATTTTAATCACTTAATTATATGAGGGAATAAATTTTGCCGTAAAGCTAATGTTTGAGGAAAGCACAAGCTCAGTTCTTTCTTTCCTGTTTGAATAATGAGTGGACAAAAATTCTCTCAAATTCTTGAAATATTAAACCACTGAAGACAGGTTTTCTACCAAAAATTCCAGTTGTCTATATAATGTTAATCAAAAACTTATGAGAAACAGTAGAAGCCAAAAATTCAGAACTCCTAACAACCAAAACATTATAGAAGTTCTTAAAAATGCAGAATTCAATGTATTTTTGCCTCTGATTAAGGACAGGTTTTTTCCTGCTTTTGCCACTACCACAGCAAAAGTTTATGTAAAATATTGCAAACCTATAAAATCGTTTTACTGTGCTTCAGGAAAACGAAACAGGGATTTAACTTGGAGTCTAACTTCAAATTATAATTAAACTACAGGCACGAAAATATCTTATCAAATAACAACAAGACAGAAGGCAGACACACTATGGCTTTATTACTCAAAATAGCTAGCCTTAACTCCAAATGACTCATGAAGACTGTTTTTTCTGTATTTTACATACTCAGATAAAACAATTCCAAGACTGTGTCAACACTGCTGACCGCCACAGTGCAATCTATTTTCAGAGGAGCATGCAGCTACCCTTCTTCCTACCTGATGACAGCACACAAGCAAAGGAAGGAGATTCCCATGCAACAGGAAGTACTGCCATTTGCAGCCCATTATCGCTCTGTCACACATAAATTGTCACTTGAGCAGGAATGCAGGACAGAAAGGACACAAAGAGCTGGCATATTTGGATTGTTTTGGATTAGTTTTGCCTATAAAACAGCAGATACATGCATCTGGCCTTTAGGCTCTGGCAAGGCTTTACTGTTTAAGATGCAGAGTTAATTGGTTTACTGATTCATGCTAAAAATCAATTCATGTTTCACCACTCTCTCCTACTCCTATAGCCACAGACCTAAATTTCAAATTCCTAGAGTGGAGGGGAAACTCCATTTCTTCTATTTTACTAAACCCTTGATAAAACACAAGCGAATTCTACAAACATTTGTCATCAAATGCATGCCTGAAATTGAAGAAAAAAAATCTTATCTTTTTAGACAACTTTTTTAGGAAGTAATGGTTCAATATTACATTAATTTTTACCTTGAGCAACTGGATTCCTCTAAAAAGCACACAGTTTGAAAAAGACAAAAAACTTGGCAAGTTAACTGAAAGCACAGTTCTCAGGCTTCCTTCACCAAACTTTAAGGCAAGAGACATAACACAGTACCATTTGAAAGGCCATCATACCCAGTAATTCTGTATTCTCAGCAGATCTGTTAGAGCACAGGCCTCATGCTATTAATATAGCACTCAGGCAAGTCTTCATAGCTATGTAACTGAAATTCAAAATTAACAATGATAGAGAAATAACCGTAACTCAGAAGGACATAATCTTCCTCCTGAGTGCTGCTATTCACTCTGTTGCCTTACTGAAAAAGCCCCTAAAAGTTGTGAAACAAATTACCACCAACAGACCCATCACAATTAAATTTCATCAGGTGCATTGAAATAAATTCTGTAAATATCTGTTAAGGAAAATACAGTGCCACAACAGCTTTGGGTAGAGAACTGTTTGGACTATAGAATCAGCACCAGAAACACTAGACTACCAGTTTTTATTTTTTTTTAAATAAACCAGCAAAAGTACAGGCAGTCATGTTATCATGCCTTTCAATTGAACTAGTATTTGACTTGAGAGAGCATACCAAATACAGCACTATTCCTTGCTCATAGTAGCTTGGGAGCCAATACAACTGCTTTCTACAGCCTGCCTTAAACAAATTCCAGGCTTAGAAAAGTACAGACTGGCCACTACAGTCTTGACTTCAGTTTCACTGGTCATTTGTTCTCTATACAGTCTTTAGACGAGACACACATTCATAAAATATATTATGGTAAAGATATATTATAACATTATCTAATTGAAGTAAAGCTTATTAAATAGTGATATGACATACCAAGTTTCTATTTTTCTGAAGTAAAAATTCAACTGTGTATTGTCCAAGATCTAGCAAATCTGACACTTTATTTCAGAAGCTTCTAAAGAGGACTTCCAACTGATAAAAAGAAATGGGATAGCTGCATTTTCTTCACCACTTTAACTGCAAATAAGATGAGGCATTCAAACCTGGTACACTTATGTTGGTGGCTACAATGAAATCATTTGTTACAAAACCTGGAGGGCAAATAATCATCAGGTATACATAGAAGAATTTAGCACAGATTTATTCAGAGAAGTGATCAAAAAGGGACAGAGGACTACAGAGGAGATCTTTGAAATAAAAGAAATTGGGTAGAAAAACAAGGAAGAGGCCCTTGAGACTTTGCTTGGATAAGAAAAAAGGACTAATTAATCAAGGATTAATTTAGAATTAAATCTGCAAATTTCCTTTTATATATGATCACACTCATGCTATTCATATTTTACCTTCTACTTTAAGGACAAATATGTGTTTTTAAATCAGTCCTGTATTTCTTTGAGTATTAGCTCTAGTCTAAGTAACAAAATAAAGCAATCTGTTCACTGAGTCCTGGAATTCTTCATTTCAAAACAGGTACCAAAAAGCATTACACGAACAAAAAAAAAACCCACAAAACAACCCAAAACCAAAAAAAAAAACAGGGTTTCCTTACACCTGCATAAAAAGCATTTCATTCTAGAAGAATATGATTATCCTGTCTGTTTTCAAGCAAATACCTTACAGCAATATTCATTTTGATTGGTTTATTTTATTGCATATGTTTAATAAATATAGCAGTAGCAAGACAATGTTCTTCTTCCAGAAGGTGGCACAGTCAGATTCACAATTTTCACCTAAAAAACAATTATTAAAAGCTATTTACAGTCATTTAGAAAGCCAAATGTGCTTCTTCAATTTTTTCATCTTTGTTTTTAAATACATATTCTACCACAATCTTTTGAAAACTTTTAATTTCAACTTTCAAGGATAACATGTAGTTCTCCAGTTAAATCAAGGATATTTTTGGCAAGAAAGAAAGGAGAAAGTAAAGATCAGACTTTAATTTGAATGCTTTTATGAAAATTGAGTCTGGAATCTCTCCTTTCTGATGTGCTTTTCTTAGTCTTTTCACAGCAACAACCATGTTCTTCACCCAGGTAAGCAGCATGATATTAACACTGATTTGATATGGTAGACGCTCCGCTCTGTGTTGAGCAAGGAGAAGGGTAATGTCTATGTCCATAGAGTAGTTAGGCATCTTTTTCCTTCCCTTGCTCTCAAGAAGGAATTCACTAGAAAGGAACAGTATTTTATTTTTAATTTTCATACTCTGGAGAAAGTGATTCATCAATTAGCTCAGCTTCAGCATAAACACTTCAAATACAGGCTATACCAAAATGTTATTCACCTCTGAAAAAATTAATTATTTTGGCATCATGGGCTGATGTATACACATACCATAGAACTCGTTTCTCTCTGCCAAGGGAAATGCAGTCCTGCAGTTTCCAACACAGGACCCTGGTTAAGGAGCATTTTCTGGCTTCCAGCAGACAGTGGTGGTGAGGGCACCGACTGCCCCTGCTGCGGGACCCTGCTGCTCCCTGTCTGCCACAGGGAGCGTGGCACAGCACTAGGACACCCTGCCAGCTCTGGCCAAGCATCAGGATAAGCATTTTGAAAAATGTTCTTTGTAAATCTTCATACATAACCACACACAGAAATTTAAAGTTTCACTCAGCATTTCTCGTTAAGTGAACATGAACAATTCCATGCCCATGGCAGAGGATTTGGAACTAGATGATCTGTAAGGACCTTTCCAATCCAAACTGTTCTGTGATTCCTCCCTTCTGCTGCTCATTTCTTCTGTATTCTCATTTCCATGCTTTTTGCCCTCATCTCCATACTTCCTCATGAAACCAAAGCAACACCACCACTTACAAAAGTGCCAAAAGCATTTCTTATGGTTCCTCAGAAATCTCTCTTTACCACTTATTTCTGATGTCTACTTCAGTTGTCTACAAAACAAAGACTATAAACAACAAAATCTTAAGTTTTAACATGACTGAAAGGTTTAAGATTCCTTATTTCTCATGCCTCTTATTAAAAAATCTCTAGAATATCTTGTATACTATAAAATATCCTTAACCACTACTAAAAACAAAAAGCAAATATGACTTTTAATTAATACTAAAGTAGAAATAGCCAATTGAAAAATTAATGATCTCTTACTACAACGAATTAGAAAATCACCTAACATCTACAAAGACAATATCCATGGAGATGGGATTCTTTGGGGCTGTTCTTGTTTCCTTAACAGAAACTGAACTTATATGAAGAGAAAAACTTGTCCTAAACTTTCAAGAGATTCATATGACAAAAGCTATGTTGTTAACTGTTTTTAAATTTATGCTATAGCCTTCAAACATTTAAAAATATTCAACTCTCAGCTTTTTCTACCATGACAATTCAGTAACATTACATTTTTATCAAAGTAAGAACTGCACTCTACTCAAAGTTTGAGCAACTACAGAGAGAATTTTAAATCAAAATGAACCGTTATTCTCTCCTATGAAAAGACACCTCTTAAGAGTTTCTTAAGAATTATAGCTCCTCCTGTATAATGAAAATTGTCATGAGAACAGTTCCTGAAAAAGAAAAGAAACCAAACTCCAAAAAACAGAGACAAAATTGTTCAAGGTAGAAACCAAGTGAACACTGTCCATAAGCTCTAGTTCTCTGTCATCTACTTACTCAGCCCTGAGGAATGGAAGAGTTGCTGATGGAAACACACAAAAGGCTATAAATGGTAAATCCTGATGGTGCCTTCAAACTGCTGCTTAGCAGGTTGAGGATGGTGAGATGACAGGTGTCAGGCTCTTCTCACCCTCTGCCATGATATTCATTGTATCTGAGCCTGAAGCGCAGCCAACGTAAGGAACACAGAAGTGACTGAAAGCTCTGTTCTCACCTGTAAGACTGGTATGGAGAAAGGTCTCAGGCAATCCTAAGAGATGCCTGGTGATGACAGATTACTGCTAAATATTTAAAATTAACACATTTAAAATTAACTTGTCTGTAAATTACAAAGACAAGTGAAGCAATGATGCACAAGTCAGCCGAAGATAGTCTGTTCACAAAAGAACTTAATAAGCAGTGGATACCCACAACAAACCCACAGGGAAAACAGATCTTGAGATCATATCAGCTGTATTCAATGTAGACCGTGAACATAACCTTGAGAATATGAACCTTAATTTTCATTTATCTAGTTACGTGGGAATCCTTTCTGCTCAACAAATGAGACTATAATGCTGCCAGGAGCCTGAAGTTACGCTAGACAATCCTTATCTGTACTTTGGGAAGCTAAAACTTTCCACGAGACACAAGAACCTGTCTTCTACACCAGGTGACTCATCCTTTGTCAATCTGAGAAAGCTAACTGTTTCAGAATCCATTACAACAGCTAGAGAAAGAACCAGAAGGTCATATAAAGGAACACTCTATATTTTCAGGAGATAAGCTTTTTTTTTTTCATTTTGAGATAAGCTGTCTTCAAATTAGCCTTGCTAAAATTAGAATACACAGGACGCCACTCCACTTTTATGTACTTGGGTACTTTTACACTCTAGAGTTCCTCTTTTTATTTGCAGGGAACACATGGACAATATATCCACACCTGCTCCCACAGCTTTTGAAACAAACATGATAAACTGTTGCACCACGGTAAGACTGCCAAAGTGATCAACTGTGAGTAATCTCACTTCAGACACTGTGTAACAGGGAGAGTGCATTGCTTCCAGCAAAGGATGCACAGATAGATCCCTGTCTCTGGATATGTACATCACCTTGACTCCTCCTCAGTTCCAGTGAGCAGGGGAATTCAATGCCAGAAAAATAATACACCACATATACAGTGTAAATAGTGTGTATATATAGTATAAATACTATATATACACAGTATACTATACCATATATATAGTATAAATAGTACATATCTAGTACAAAAAGTGCCAAATAAAGAGGTTTAGTACCTCAAAAGTTCTTGGAATAAGGCAGAAATTCACTCCAGTGTTGATGTTTTAGCATATTTGTGTCTAGAGGAGAGACACTGCAAAAAAGCTTGTCTCAATGCAACCTCCCACACCAAGGAAAAGATGTAGAAGACCTCTCTACATAACACAAGTAAGTACAAGAAGTAAAGCAGAGGGGAGAGCCAACAGAAGAAAAAGTTTTCTGATGCAGAAGAAAGGTGGAAAAACGAAAGAAACTTTAAAGAGAAAGCAGTCTGACCAAACACCTCAGACCCTACAATAGTGCCCTTGTCTTCCATTAAATATTTTCATATAAAATGACACATCAGATTCAATCAGTGCAGAAAAATGACTATATGGAAATGAACTTAGTGGATCACTGCCAAAGAATTCTTTACACAAAATCTCCTAGAAAGCAATGTTTAATGGTACTAAAGGGAAGATAGCTTTTTTTTTGACACATGCCATAGAACAAGGAAACCACAATTTTGTCAAATTAGAAGTGGTAACAAAGAGTAACACTTTCTGAAATCTGAACTTTTGGAGAAAACCACCCTGAAACGTTGTACACTACATTAGAGTTCTTTGCTAATATTACTAATTCTGATAATTCTTAGTGCCATTTTGTGACTGCTCTGAATCCCAGAGCACTTCTATGCAGTTTCATCATGCAGATCCATTCTGAGTGCAGCCTTTTGTTCCAGCATATTCTGTTTCTCTTAATACCTAGAACACCTTCAGGAAGATTTTCCAGAGGAGACACATGGATTACAGGACTCAATTCAATTCTAATAAGTAACATCTTCTAAAAAGATGTGATGTAACAGAACAAAGCCCAACAGTAATTTTAAGTACAATAATATTCATTACACCTTGCTATTGAGACCTCTTTTTCCAGGTTAAATAACAAATTGATGTTATGTACTGGAAGCATGCAAATACTCAAAGAAATTTCAGGCCCTATTCTTTCTTTTTCATTCACTGTTTTCCCCAAAAAATGAGAGATGGAACTTGATGAGTGAGATTACACATGATCCAGAGTTCCACACAGAACTTAGCTGATAGGGTGAGACCCTCCATTAAAACTGTGTGGACATCCCTTTCTGAAAAGTTACCAACCAAATTATTTTTTTTTACTGACAAAGCATATATTTTGCCTACAGTCTATGATGAATACCTAAAGAAGCCTTTGAAGAAGAAGGTTTGAAAATACCTAAAGAAGCTTTGTTTTCAGAGACCTATTGCCCACCTATTTTGTCTTACATATATGTAGACATATGTAGACAACTATTTACATTATCAAGCCAATTATAATCTGCATTTTGCACTCATTTATGTCAACTAGGGTGAGCAGCTTTGTAGATAATGTAGCCCAAAGATCCTGGATCCACTTGCATGGAAATTGTACTAAGGCTTTTGTTCCCTAGTCACAGCATTTCCACCTGGAAAAGCACTAGTCCAAACAGACATCTCAGACTTCATTCTATACATTCTATAATAGGATAAATGTCTATTTTTTTTTTAGTTTTACACTTCAGATAGCACCTGGATTTTTCATTTATCTTTAAGCATGTAAATATCTGTAGAAATAGTTGCTAGCCTTAAGTGTGATTCTGTGAACTTACACTAATCATACAATTAACATCTCACTGTGACAATACTTCATTAAATGTGATTTTTTGATCAATAATACTCTTAGCTTTTATTCACTGTCATATTTTTGGCTAATGACACTTGTTAATGCACATCTTAAAAAATTAACTCTTTCTTGGCTCATGAGATTGCTTTCCTCCCTATTTCCGAGTTTAAGACACTTTAAAATCAGCAAACCTCTCTGGCGATGTTGCTGAGAGCTTCATCTTCTGCAGAAAACCTGTCTTTCACTGGAGTTCTCTTCCGTCCTGATCCAGGAGTTCCCATTTTTATTATCTGAATCTGTATCTGAAAGCACAGACAGGAAAAAGCTCAGTTTTCATTCAGATCTGGAATAAAACAATCGATCTACACTCCAAAATGTCATAAGTTGTCCAATATTTTGGCTACATAACACTGAATAAACCTGCATGCCCTTGGAACATAATGGTAAAATTATCCCAAAAGCTTGTGGCAGCTTTACAGAACACCACTGCATCCTACAAGGTGCACATATAACATTTTTCTACTGAACAAAACCCATCAATTGACCTACAGCTTCGAAGTCAGGCACAACTGTAAACTGCTTCTAGCTCAATAAGGATACCTCTGTAGTTGGGAAGCTTATGGAACTCCTAAAATGAGGCAGCCTTTAAAGTTATGGATGTTAAAAAAGACCCTACAGATCACAAAGGGCTCAAGAATTAAATTTACATGATCCTTAGAGTTCTCTCCAAAACAGGAAAGACAGATTCAGCAGACAAACTTTATTAAGCATCCAAGAAGGTGGATGGGGCCTATTTACATTTTAATGCAGGTGTTCTCATGCAGTTGCAACTGAATTGCTGTCTTCGGAAGTAGAAGTTTTACTACAGCAGAAACAAAGACATCTTTATGTAAAAAAACCCATTCTTTTACATACCAAGATTCACAATTTGGGAAATGAAGAGAGAAACAGACTGTCATCATATACCCAGAATAAGTAAGATACCCTCTTACTTTTCTTCCAGAAACCTCTTACCAATTGCAAGCATATAAAAATGTCAAACAAAACATAACATAGCCCATACTGCCACAATCAGAAAACTGTTACAGAAAAAAAAACCAAAATACCACAACTATATATTTTTTTCAAATATCCTAAAGAAATCCACCTTCCAGACATCTAGGTCCTACCCAATATTGGATTAAAATTTGGTGGTAGTCCAGCTATTTGACAAGGTAAGTATCCTATACAGGGTTTGAAAAAACCCCTTATTCAGAACAAAATTTCTATTTGTAGAAGAACAGGTAACTAACTACCATTGGCTATCCTTTTGAAACTGAACCGGTACAAGAACTACGTTTCATACAGGCTCTAATCAGCAAAGACTCTGTAATTGATTACAGTTTATTCAAAGGGGAAGGAGGAAAAAAAAAGTGATGGGTATTTTTGTAAAAGCAGAGTTTTTACTTTGTTATTTTTATGCAGCAATCACAAACCCAAAATATATTGGTGTTAATTTCTGGCACTTAAAGATACCAAGTAGCATCACAGCACCTTTTTCCCTTTTTATTTTAGCTCTACACATTTTTACCCCCCTACCTTAATACCTCATACCACTAGTCCTCTCTTTTCCTTGTAGGCAAGAAGATTTTTACTCTTCTTCAAATTTTACAGGTATTTTACTATTCTTCATGTGCTAGATGAGGGAAATAGAATATTTGCTGATGAGAGAAAAGACAGCAAAGACTTAAAATTGATTTTCTTCTACAGTGAGACAACTACCTGGACGGATGAACAGTGGGTATTGTGTACCTTGATTACATAACAGTTTTTGACTGTCCCACAACATCCTCATAGACAAACTCAGGAAGTGTGGACTGGATGAATGGGTTGTGAGATAGATGAACAGCAGATCCCAGAAGCTCACAATTAGCAGCACAGAGTCTGTCTAGCTGGAAGCCTGTCCCCAAGGGTCAATACTGGGCCCAGCATTGTTTAACTTGCTCATCAATGCCTTGGATGAAAGGACAGATGCCTCCCCCACAAGTTCACTGATGACACAAAGCTGGGAGCAGTGGCTGATAGGCCAGAGGGCTGTGCAGACCTTCAGAAGGACCTTGACAAACTGGAGAAATGTAAATTTCAACATCTTTTGAAATTCAACAAAATACAGGGTCCTGCAGCTGGGGAAGAATAAGCCCCTGCAACCAGTACAGGCTGAGGGCCAAACTAGTGGAAAGCAGCTCTGCAGAGAAGGACCTGTGGGTCCTGCTGGACAACAAGCTGTCCAGGAGCTAGAAGTGAGCCCTTGTGGCCAAGAAGAGCAGGAGTATTCTGAAGGGCATTAGGAAGAGCATTGCCAGCAGGTTGAGGAAGGTGATCCTGCACCTCTACCCAGCCCTGGTGAGGTCACACCTGGAGTGCTGTGTCCAGTTCTGGGCTCCTCAGAACAAGAGACATGGAGCTCCTGGAGAGGGTCCGATAGAGGGCTACAAAGACTGAAGCATTTCTCTTACAAGGACAGGCTGAGGGAGCTGAGCCTGTTCAGCCTCAAGAAGAGACAACTGAAGGGACACTGTCACTGTCTATAAGTACCTGAAGGGAGGGTGCCAAAAGGATGAAGCCTGGCTCTTCCCAGTGGTGCCAAGCAATAGGAGAAAGAGGAGGCAATGGGCAGACACTGAGGCACAGGAAGCTCCACCTGAACATGAGGAAGAATTTCTTTACTTTGCAGGTGACTGAGCTCTAGAACAGACTGCCCAGAGAGGCTGCACGGTCTCCCTCACTGGAGATACTCAAGAACCATCTGGATGCAATCCCGTGCTCTAAGACGACCTTGCTTGAGCAGGGAGGTTGGACCACATCTCCCCCTGTGGTCCCTTCTGACCTCACCCATTCTGTTATTCTGTGAAACTACACGTTCCCCTTCTTAAAAGCTCCTGCATCAGCCAGATACAATAATTATACAATAATCCTATTAATTTCCAATTGCTATTCTGAGACCAAAAATAAACACAGTCAATAGTGCAATGCAAAAGGACTCCTTTCCATAAAAATCTTAAAGGGGAGCTTGCAGTGTTTGCGAATAAACAGTAAGGGAATAAAAGCACAGTATCTTAATGAGCCACAGAAGATGCAGTGCTATTGTTCTGTACTGAAAACACTCCTGATGGGAAAGAGTGGACAGAAGTACCACCCTGGATTATATCCATTCCTCCATAGGCTGCCTGTTCATCTTGCACTGTTTGGATAAAATACAGACATTTAGACCAACAGACAGGACCCACCTGCTAGGCAGTGTTCTTTCCATTTCCCTGTGGCTCACGGTTCAATTTACTGTTTAATTCCCACAACACAATTTCGTTATTGTTGTTTGGTTTGGCTTTAATTCTGGTGTTAAGTATCAGCACATTTTCAGGAAGAAATACAAGATTCCAGCCTCACTTTTAGAGATTAGGAGGGGTCTTTGGAAGTAGGACAGCAGAGCTTAAACTCAGGGTGAAGGGAGACTCTGGGAAAAGACCTGGGACAAGTATTGCCACTGTTAATCCATTTGGTAAGAGTCTGTATTTTTAGACTTAAAAACAAGCAAGTAAACTTCCATTTTGTACTCAGGCTAATTTAAACAAGCCTGCAGAAACAGTTTGGAGATCTCTGTGGCAAAGGTCAGAGCTACAGGTTGCTGTCCACATTCAGAATGTCTCAAAAAGTCTGCATCTTTTTTCAGTAATTCTTATTGGCTGACTTCAAAACTAAAAGTAGAGAGGGCCCAAACTACATGAACACAAAATAATACTCTCCCTACTACAGAAGGCTTTAACAATGTTATACATTAACCTCAAGAAAAATAATGAAATTTTTATTACAACGGATCAGTTCACATAAGAACAGAACTCCAATCTATCTACTGAAAGTCACTTAGCACGAAATGAAATTATTTTAATTTGAGCATTAACACCCATATTCCTTAAAGAAGTATTTAACACATATGCAAAAACTGCAGAATAACTGCACATACCATAGACTTGAACTGCACTTGCTGACATCCTTTAAACAACATTCAATTTCTAACAGACAACAAACTTTAGTTTCTTAACTGAATGAAATGCTCTTAACTGGCAGACTGATTTGGGGAATGCAATGGGTTATATAGCCAATTTTAGCATAGCTATGTTCAGTTTTACAGTAAGTACTAATTTATAGAGTAGTAAATTCACAAAAATTAGATACTGGTGCTTTAAATGAAAAAACACACTTCATCTCAGAGTCACTGTGGAGGAAGGCAAGTGTGGCATCCCTGCCAGCCATCTGCCATGCTTCTCAGCTAGGACAAGCACAGAACTTCTGGCTGAGCCCAAACAAGAGGAAGTAGGACAAACTACTCAGAAGGTACACAGAAATGTTGCCTTTGCCTAAAGGAGGAATTAAGAAAGCCAAAACTAGCAAAGGCTGATAAGGACAAAGAGAAAGGCTAGTCTAAGAACACTGGGAACACAAGAAAGACTAAGAAAACTGTAGGGCCACTGTTTAAGAACACAGGTTACAGTGGCAGGTGCTTGCCAAGCCCCACCCTTGGCACAATGGTCTGGATATGAACAAATGTGAAGATGGGAATCTGTGTGAATGAAATAAGCAAAATTGTCTGACAGGGTAGGGGCCCAATACTGGTCATGCTGAAGAGCAAAGGATTATCAGCTACATTAAACAGCAACTATGAAATTAGAAAGAAGTATTTGAAATAAAGGAGTCCTCTTCAAAACAAAAATAAAATCAAATTGGAAGTCTGTACCAGCAGCAGAGACCTTGGAGAGGTCACAGCATCAGTCAAAACCCGGGTTGATGCTGTGAGAAGTCACTCCACTGACTGCATCATAATACCTGTCCAGGCCAAAGAGAAGGAGCAGCCTCCTGCTGGGTGCAAGATCCTGCACTCCAGCTCGCAGGTGCTCAGTACAGGGAGGGTCAGTACACACCCAAAGTGCACCAGTGTGAGCTTGTTAGGTGCACTCTCACTGGCACACGCTGCAGGGCCTGGCACAGCGTGCATTAGAGAACAGCACAGGCACACACAAATCTGGTGGCCACACCTCCAGCAGGAATTGTGCAAAGAGGGAACCCTGGAACTGAAGAACACAACAACCGAACACTGGCCTAGAGAGCCTGTGAAATGTCCACCCCTGAAGATGGTAAAAACTTAAACAGACAAGGCTCTGAAAAACCTCCTCTAATTGACCATGCTTAGGGTAAGGGATGACCTCAGAAGATTCCTTTCAAAAGAAAATACAGGATGCTATACTTATTATTGCTGTCAACTTTGAAACTAAACCTCAATATAAGCTTACTTTATAAGATGTTTTAATAATTCTTCATGGCTCTTGTCACAATTTCTTCCATTCCATGTAACTTTTAATAAGGCTGATATATGTCAGAGTATTTAATTTCTTGTTATAAAGTTCAGTACTACAGAAACCTAGACATATCCCTAACACACTGATTATTCTAATACTATAGATGATATGATGTTACTTCTCAGGAAAATATAAGATACTAATAGTTCACATGCATGCAGAAATATTTCCAAGAGGCTTCACTTCAATAATTTTCTGATTACACCAAAAATTATTTTGCTGCATGTGATAAAGAATTTAAAACATGATGTAACATTAGAATTTTCACAAAAAATAACTAAAGACAACACCAAAACACAACCGGACAAAGACCAGTTTACTATTGTCTTTTATCATTTAGAAAGGCTAATGCAAAAGGAAAAGAACATTATAATACTTGCTGCATCTACAGTTCAAAATTCCTGAGTCACACTACATGCCTAATTCCATAGGCATGGTTACACATTGTATTACACAAGTGATGAAGTGACATCCTGTTATATTTCATTCCAAAACACTGAAGTGTCCGAAGTCCCCAAACAAACCAGAAGACCTGTGAGGAAATCCCTCAAATGCCCTCTCATTTGTCTGCACTTCAGACATATATAAAATTTTATCTCTTCCACAATTCTTTGCTGTCTACTGTTCTTCATATTACCTTCTGCCTCACAGTTCTCTTTGTTTCTTTTGTGCTTCCTAGAAAAAAGTGTGATTCTTCTTACATTAAAAAGAATAAAAGCTACACTACAAGTTAAGGGCCTATCACTCACCACCTTCAGTGGCACCACCTGTTCTGAATGCCTGGGTGTGTGCCAGCATAGTTGGCATTACATACATAGGATCCAGATACCTTAGTGTAAGCAGGCTATAAATAACAGACCTAAACTCCCCTTTTCTCTTTCAAGCAAGACTACAAGATAATTAAAATTCACGTGTGTAGACACCATTCTCTGTATATTTGATGAAACAACAGAGCAGAACAGCACTACTCCAGAACTAACGTCTGTTAGAGCCAGAATTTGAATGCAAAAGTATTAGTACTGCAAAAGCTGTATTCGTATTTGAGAAGGAGCATAATCATATTGCAAATGACACTCTTGTTTGCTTGATCTTCAGTGCTCTGTCCAAGCAAACTTCAAAGGAGACAGAGCAAACACACAGAAAAATTTAAAATTATGCAAGACAGACATAAGAGTCTTCCTCAGAAGAACGACCCTATACATGGGTATGCTCTTTGCAATTAATGTGTCTGCTCACAGGCCCAAAAACACTTGTGCAAGAAAAAGGGCTGCATGATCACAGGGTGACCATGACCCAACTAAGGTCACGTAGGAAGCGAGATAGATTAGTTTTCAATGCACTAAGAAAGAAACAGACTGAGTTTTAATGCACTATTTTAAGGAGTCATTTAGAATTTTCATTCAGAATATTAACTGAAACAACAACTATTGCAAAAAGAGCAGCTACTATGAGTGAAAGAGCCTCACATTAAAGGGAAAATGCAAAGACTGAGAAAAGCATATAATTACAATCTGCCAAAAGATTACAGTGCTTACCACTATATTGGAGGCAAAGTTATTCCAGCTGAAGAACAGTGTTTCTGTTTTAAAGAAACTGCTCATCTGTAATCATGGCCCACTTCAAAAACTGTTAGCACAAACTTTCTGCTCTGAGCAGACAGGAGCTTGTCAGCTTTTTCAGTAAAAAAAAATTACTCTTTAGACAACTGCACAATCCACCCCCTTAACACACTATATTTGCAGTTTACTTGCCATTTTAAAATCTGCGAAATACAATTTCTTATGAGTTCACAGTGTTAGCAATAGAATTACAATTCCTTAGAGGGAGTTGAAATCCCTCAATTTGTTGGTTTCATGAAGTTAAGAGACCAACAGCAAGTCCCCAGTTAAGACAATCAAAAAGCCATTATGCAGTTTGCAAGAGTCTGCAAGTGCCTTATGAATCCATGAAGTGTAACAGTGCCTGGTTAGTGCTGGCAAACTTAAAGCTATGGAAAACAATAAATGTACTAAGGCATCCTACAGCCCTGGAGAATATGAGACACCTCCAGACCTACCAAGCTATCTTTGGGGACCTTCCTTAACCCTTGCAAATTACTAAAATTCCAAGACAACATCATGCAGTGATGCAATTTCTAGTGGTGGCAACTTCTTTTATGAAGCCTGAGTTCTCCACCAGTCAGTTGCCAACAGCTGCAAGTGGAGATACCACTGCCTCACAAAATACAACATTACATACAGGATATTATCATCAGTAACATGAAGCATCTGCAAAGCTCTTGTAATGGTGACTCACCAGAGGATCTCTCAGGGCACAATGTAAAGCATATGTAGGTTTTAGGGAAGCAGCATAACACAGCTGGACTTTTCTAGAATCAGTACTACTACAAAGGTTGAAGATCCAGCAATAAATGAAGAATTCAAATGCAGCTTTGAAACATCAAGGAATGACAGTACTAAAATGAGCACTATAAAAAGTTATGAAAATGCATAATAAAAAACTGATCTCAAGGATCTTCCAAAAGTGTTTACTCTAAAACAAAACAACCATCATTTTTACACTGTCACGCTTTTCAAAATGAGTATCCTTTCCTTCATTTTGCAAAAGAATGATTCATTGCTCATTAAAAAACAAAACACTGCTACTATATTGAGGCTCCACTTTTTTTTTGTGAAAAGGAGAGCCCCATGGTAACAACCCACATTCTGTAACAAGCTGCAACTATTTAAAATATTTTTCCATCACCAATTTAATACACTCCTACACTCTTTCCTACTCATGCTACACTTACAGTACAATTAAGAAAAGCTACTGAAGCAAGGGAAAGAAAGTGTCCTGGGTACCCCTTAGAGGAGCAGCTGGAGGAAACAATCAGCTGACATCATTCCTGCTGACTCCTTCTCTGCTGTGGTAGCAGACTTGGTAGCTTAGGAAACACTTATTTCCATCTGCCCTTCCTCTGGTAAATGCCCCTTCACCTCTTCCCTTAAAGGGCTAACTCTGCTAGCTTAGCTCAAGAAAATGTGAACTTTATCATCATCTCCACAAGCAGACAGCATTACTTTCATAAACTATTGTGAAAGGCATGTAATGCATAAACACAAATT
The DNA here is from genome assembly GCA_013398175.1 of Climacteris rufus. NCBI lineage: Eukaryota > Metazoa > Chordata > Aves > Passeriformes > Climacteridae > Climacteris > Climacteris rufus. Next base: position 809,041 of record VZRZ01007221.1, read on the forward strand.
GTCCATTACCTACATTTACATTTACCAAGTTTTTAGGTATTAAGGTAACAAAATTGAATTACTTTCTCAGAGAGCACTTCTATACATTTTTTGTAATGCTTTGCATTTGAAATGTAATGCTGAACTGTACTAACTCATAACTATCAACACACATCTTCACATTTGGATTTTACAAATAACAACATAGTATAAAATCTATTACTTATTTCTAATCCTCTGCTGACATTATATACCACAGCTATTCAATTATATACGACACCAACCCTATATATGCACATATCAACTTCTGTACCATGGTAAAGTCTAGACCTTCATAAGCCCTACAAATCCCCACTACACAGAATCTAAGCAGCACTTTCTAAAAGTTCACATGTATTAACGTACTATGCCATCTTCTGAGAGAAAGAGACTAAAAGAAAAGCTCCTTTGGAGTCAGTTCACAAGAAATAGTGGTGTTCAGGTCAACAAGCTACAGCTGACCACCCGATACATCTCACACAACCATCTTCTAGTCACAGGTTCCCAGTTACAGCCAAGAGTTCAGTTCAAGTAAGACTGACTTCACAGTAACCTAAACATCTCCAAACCCAAGTAAGAGAAAACAATATCAATAGGATGTCTTGTATGTCAAACTGTTTTGTACCGCTGAAGCACCTCTCATCTATTCTTACATCATCACTAAGCAATTACACTGACCAGGGAAGCAAATGTATATTAAGAAGATAACTGTTTCTGGGCCCCAATACATTTGATTACATCACTTTACAATCAAGACATAATGAGCTATTCAAGAACTCAGACAAGCGTTGATCTAAAATTACAATTTGTAACAAACCTCCCACCCCACACCTCTGAAGATGTTTCATCCTAACCATGATACTTTAAAGGGAGAAAATTGATCCCAGACCTTCCTCATTTCCAGCAAAAAATGTCTGCAAGTCTGCCTAAAATGAGCAAGTCACTGAGTAGATCATACAAATTCAACATAGTACTATTGCATCTACAAAATATTTTTATTACCGGTGAAACACATAACACTGCCCTTCAAAGAGTCACGCTAGGATTCAAACTGGAAATCACTTAAAACACATGCAGCAGATCACAGTCCGGAGCTGTGTCCGGGCTCCCTCCAAACTCATCAATGTGCTCATCTCTCTTATCATCCTCAACAAAAATTATAACAGGGTATACCAAGGATAAAGCAGCATGCTCCAAAATAAATACCCCCCCCCCAAAGGCTAAGCATCAGCAAGCCTGACTGACTCTGAAGCCAGCTGGCTGCAGAGCAGGCACGCCCTGCCGCTCCGGGAACAGCGAAGCGGTGGTAACGTGCTTTGAGGAAGTACGAGAAGGCAAGGCACCGAAATACACACAGCTGTGACTTCAGCACATCTTCCTTTTCCCCTTATCCCGCCGTTTCCACTCAGCCCCCGAGGGGCGCGCGGCAGCTTCCCGCGGCTCAGGAAGAAGGATCGCGCCCGGCGCTCAGCAGCAGCCGCCGGAAGGGCTCGGGCTGGGCCGGGCCCGGCTTCCCCTGGCCCGCCCGCACCAGGTCTGACCGCGGCCACACGGAAGGGGCCGAACACCGCCGCCCCAAGCTTCTCTTTCTGTTCACCGACCTAACCAAGGAGTTCCGGCTGAGCCGCCCTTCCAAACCTGAAGAACCAGGTTCCCGCCCGCGCTTCGTCGCCCGGGTTTTGTGTCTGTGACATCCTTCCTCCCCCCCGGCCCTCGCCCTTTTCTTGCCTGGGCCCCAGGAAGCCTTACCTGCGGGCCAGCCTGCCGCAGCACCGGGGCGCGTCAGCAAGGAGGAGGGAATTGTTTCACTCTCCCCTCCACCGTTTCCACGAGCGTGAGGGGCTCGTGGGTCCCGGAATCACCTCAGGCTCCTTCCTTCCCTCCCTCCATCCGCCCACAGCTCGGGGAACAGTAGCAAAAGCCGTCCCAGGGCGACCACAGTGCCCGCCACAAACGGAGCGTCACGGCCCGCGGCAAGGGAGCTGCTACCTCACTTAACCCTCTCCACCGTCCCCTCCCACCCCTTCCCCGTGAGGGGCTGGGGGAACCGGAGCCGCAAGCACAGACAAGCCGCTCGGCTCCAGGCCGCCCTCCTCTTCCCCGCCCCACGCTCTTGCCTCCTCCCCTTCAGCGCCGGGCGCTCACAGCCACATCGAGAACGCGAGCGAGAGACTGCGGTAAATTTCAAACCGCCCGCAGGGCCGTGCGGAAGGAGGAAGGGGCCGGCGCTGAGCAGAGGGAGGGAGCGCGGCCGCCGGGCAGCG
>VZRZ01007223.1:10189-51817 GCA_013398175.1 Climacteris rufus
TTAAAACAACAATTGCTCTCACCCCTCATTTTTGGTAGTCACACATACAGACACACACTTTATGTACACTGTAAGTTGGGCCCGAGGACCTACGGCACGCCAAGGAAGCCAGCACCGCTCAGGATGGTGCACACATTCAGCAGCTGTCAAAGGAGAAGTCGTTTTACTTTCTTTTAAACTTGCAATGTTTGTCTTTATTTTGTTCTTTATATTTTGAAAGTGAAAAGAAATAGTATTGAGTCAATTTCTTTTTTTCTTTTTTTTTTTTTTTTTTAAATATTTGTTCTATGTATTTCCAAGCCTTAAAGTTGCTCTAAATGTTCTCAAAGTATCACTAGTACTTTTTTCCCCGGGGTAGCACTGTTTTCAATGAGTTATTTTCGGAGCACTCTGGTCCGCAGCGGTTTTCTCAAATGCATTTCCTTCCGATCCAAGGTTATGTATGGTTTGATTACTATTTTCTTTTTAAATTTCTGAAGCAAGCTGAGAGGCAGGCAGAAAAATCTGATGACAATAAAAAAAAATTGATCTCGTCCTCATCTAGCTCACCCCAACCCCCTTGGAAGTTTTTTCTATTTATCATGCTTTGAAACAAAACTGAGGTGCGTATGAAGGGGAGGGAAATTTATTTCTCTGCTTTTGTTCTATTATACAATTTGTTTACAGAAACTGCAAATTTAAAAATTACACTGGCATTTGCAGTCCTTAAAATAATAAATTAAAAGTTTTCAACTTGTTTTTTTGTTTTTTTTTTGCTAAACAGATTTCGTTTCGCTGTGTGTTTTCCTAAGTATGAGTCCTCGTTTAAAAAGAAAAGAAAAAGATTAAAACAGAAAATATTTTCTATAAATAATACAGGTATTTTGGTTTAGTGCTCCCGCCCTCAGGTTTGAAGTTTACTTTTGTGGTTTTTTTTTTTCAAGTACCTTTTTGCCTCCATGATCACCTCGGTGTTTATCGGGTTTTACCTCTCCCACTCGTGCGTGCGTGGGGCAAGGGGGGTCTGCGAGAGAGAATTGGCCTTGCTGCACTGTGATTGGCGAAGACGTGAAACTTTTTAAAAAAATACTTAAATTGTTTCTTTGTTTGTTTGTTTGAAATCTGTATTTAAGTTTTAATTATCCTCTGACTCCTCTTCGGCCTCCCGTAGCCACGTGAAGAACGCCGTGACGGATTTCAGCGCTACTCCCTTCCCGTTCTGCTCGGCCGGGTCCTTGCTGCTCTCCCACTTGTAGAAGGCGTCCTCCGAAATGACCTCCTCGTCGTACAGGCAATCGAAAAACATCCGCAGCAGATCTGCAGGGGTGAGAGGGCAGAGAGCGGCCGTGAGCTCCGGCGCGGGGAGGGGACCAACGCGGCCTCCCGGCACAACCCGGGGACAGACGGGGAGCAAGGAGGGCTGGGACTCGGTTTGTGCCTCCTGGCTGCTCAGGTGAGGGGGAATGGAGCCCTCTGACACTGTCAGGGGAGAGGGAAAGCTGGGAAAGCAGCTGTGGGATATCCAGAGATTGGGCAGTGAGCAGAGCCCAGAGCAGCCTCGGGAGCACAGGGCCCGGCTCCCCTCCAACCCCGCATTTTGTGCCTCAGCAGGGGGACAATGCCCACCTAATGCCACAAAGGGCACTAAGGACGATGGTGTGGGGTGTTTGGGGCACTCTGATTTTGTGCTGCAGATTCCCCCAGACTCCCTGTTTCTTTGGCAACTCTTGTCCCTCAAGAGTTTTCTGCAGCATCTCTGCAGATCAGTTCTGCAGACTGATCAGACTCATCAGTTGACCAACTCATTTGATTCCCCTGAAGCCCTTGGACATCTGTGGAGCATCAATGCAATAATAACACCCAGAGCTCTCACATGCCCAATACTCTTCACTGCTCTTTTTTTGCTCTTTATCAACAGAGGTTTGTTCTTCCTTCTGTGTGGCTGCTTACAGGAGCAACCAAGAGAAGAGCCAGCCTCCAGCCAAGCATCTGAGGACCTGCACTGCTCTAAAAAGGGAATCTGGACAAGCTGAACCCACCACACACTGTTTCCCTCCCCTGCTATGCACCCAGGTAAGGAAAAGCACGTCCTCTTCCAGTCTCCCCCAGAAACCCCCTTTCCTTAAAGGGGCTCAAATCCCCAGCACTGAGGCAACACTTACTAGGAGGTTGATCAAGTTTTACTATTGATGCTTGTAGTGCATAAAGTGCTTGTAGTTCCTTCTCTGTGTCTGAGTCCAGGTACTTGAGTAAGATGGGCACTCTCTGTTTGATAACAGCAGTGTCCACTCGGAAGCTGGAAGAGTCCGCTGAGGGAAGAGGAGAAAGCAGGGTCAGCTTGGGCAGCAGGGACAGGTCTTTAATTGCCTTTTTTATTTAAACAGCAATCACAAACACAGATTAGAGTGGAGAGAAAAGGAGGATGAGAAACATCAGGTAGTTTTGTATTTTTGGTTAATGGCTTTTTCTGGAAGTCTTGGTCCTTCCAGTTCCCCAAATTCAACCAGTATCTGCAGTGACCCTGGCTCTAACACATGCAGAAGCACAACCTTACTTTGCAGTGCAAATCGTGTCTCCACAGGCAATTTAGTTTAGAAGTTTAGAAGGTTTTTAGAAAATTCTATCTTTTTTCCAAAAATACCAGGGCAGAAACAGAATCATAAGTTGTAGATGACATAGGAAAATGGGAATATAGAAAAAAAATGCATTGGAAGTCCATCAGCCACATGGGTAAATTATTCAGCAGCTTTCAAGTAGATCATGCAACTCAATTAAGTGATATTTTGAAACAAAAGAAAAAGAACTTGACTAGAGGCAAGGTCAAAATTTAAACCAGAGGACGACTTCCCTGAGACACAACAGGGAACCCTTAAACACTGGAAATCAAATCCTGTGTCATGTCCCTGTTAACACTAGGTGGCATGAGCAGGGTTCTGTTCCCAGGGAGAGAAAGGAGCTGGGCTGTCCCTCTGCTCCCTCTCATTCTCTCCCCAAATCACAGCTCAGAGCAGAACCAGACCCTTTACAAGCACCACTTTTTGCTTGACCAGATGCCAACAGTAAAGTTAAAGCAAAGCAAGGCAGCTGAGCAGCTGTTTGTGGCTGCAGCACTTTACTCAACCCCCCGAGGGTCCGAGGCTCACGTGGGCTCCCTCCCTTTCCTGTATTTCCAGCTGGCTGCTGTACATTCAAGCACTCCACATAAACCATCCTTCTGAAACCAAAAACTCTTACAAGGGTATAAAACTCTTACAAGCCTGAGCCCTGGGCTGGTTTCTTCCCGCAGCCCACGCTGCCACTGCTGGGTGCCCACGCATCCTTGCTGACACAGGAGTGGAAATATTAATTGCCTTAACGATGTCTCAATCATTTCCACCTTTGTTAAGAAAATCAATGAACAAGCTGGCATCACCCAGGGCTGTCTGAAACACCTGCTCACACAAGGTCACTGGGACACACCAGGGTGACCTCGGGAACACCGTCCTGGCAAAGTGCCCGGCTGTCACACGGGGAGGGGACACCCTGCTCTTGGGCACCATTCCACGTGATGCAAAAGCCTCAGTGTGTGACAAAACACAGGCCTGGCCAGGGAAATGTGATATAAACCTGAAAAATACAAAATAATTCTTGGCAGGTTTGGTTTGTGTGGTGTGTACACTGCGAGTTACTCACCTATAATAGCTGCTTTACAAACTGCTGTCATTAAAGCTCTAAGGAATGTAGGTGAACTCATCTGGCTTTCATCTAGATTAGCCTGGAATCAAGAGTAAATGGAGCAGTTAAAAGCACGGTGCTAGCACCGCTGAACCTGGCAGCTCCTCCAGCCCCAGCTGCTGCTGCAGCACAGACCCAGCTCAGCCCTGCAAGCCCTCGGCTTTCCCACTCACTCCTTGAAACTCCCCCAGGGATGTCAACAGGCAGCAGCAGTTCCCAAGGGATCCCCGTGGCCCTGAATGCCTCCCACAAGGAGCCGTTTGTCTGGAGAACCAAACCAACCGTGCTGGCTCCTGCGACGCCCTTACACAGCTTCAAAGAGCTTTAGGCTTCTCCAGCAAACTTCATGGAGTGTTCCTTGGGTGGAGATTTGTTTGCTTTGTGAAAGAAATTCAGGGAATGGCTGTGGAACTTGTCCAAGGCTCCAAAGAGCCTGTGGGTGATCCCAGATTCTCAGTGCTGCTCTCATTCCACTCTCAACTGCTCCAACAGCAGTGGAAAAGTGACATTTCTAACACATTGCTCTGCCACAGAAATAACTGAACTGGAGCTGGCCAGGAGTTAGTGTAAACACAGGTGTAAATGCATCAGCTTGGGTGTAATTTCACACACTGAATATCTGGGTTAAAGGATGCAGCCTTTCTTTTTCTCCTTTTTTGTTTTCTTTATCTGCCCTTCCAGTGCCTGGCCCAGTGCACTGGGAAAAGGTGCACATGCCCTCAGTGACTGCCCAGGACGTTCTTACACAGGGAAATTTGCAAAGGTCATGCTGGAAAAAAGCAGTGAGAAGCTTTTCTCCTCTATTTTCAGAAGAAAGGAAGGATGTAGCAGTGTATGGTCTAAAATGTACTCAGTGGCAGAAGCAAGGTATTCAGGGTCAAAAATCTATAGTACTTAAAAGGCAGTTACACAGTTAATGTACCTAAAATTCTTCCTTCCTAACACTGACATTGAAATAACTGATTGTGTTTTACATTTTAATTCTTTAGAAGTGCTGATTGCACAGACCAAAACCTCTCAGTGTCCTATACCCTGAGAGGAGCATATTCAGGCCAGAACACATTCACAAAAGCAGTCAAACAGTCTGCAGGGAGGGTGAGAGTCATCTTTGTACCTCGACCCAGTCGAAGATTTGTTCATCATTTGCCTTGTCCTCAACAATGAGTTTCTCCAGCTGCTTGTTCAGTTCTTCTGCAGAGAGTTCTTTCTCTGAAAGTGCTTCTGAGGAACTGGAACAGTCGGACTCTGTGAACTCCAACTTCTGCAACACCACAAGTGATGATGAGAATTAGTGAAATGTGAAATTCCTAGGCAGAATCACACCAGATTGAAGCAGCAAACTACATTAAATTCTGCTTCCTGGCATCTTTCAGCTGCTGAAGTTTCTATCGTTACAACAATATGAACTTTCCCTGTTCCAAAAGTTAGGAAGCTTTTTACAAACACATGGAACTAAGAAAGACAATAAAGCACCTCAGGGCAGCTCCAGCCCTGCACAGCAGAGCCCACACAAAATCAAGGGTGTGTTGTCCAACTGGAGGGACAAGGGCTGGAATGCAATGACCAGAGCTGGCATTGGCTCAAAGGAATTACAAGCAATGCCCAACTTTTTGACAGAAATCTGTGGCAGAGGAGCTGCAGTCCCCTCAGCAAGGCCCAGGCCGTGGTAATCATTTCATTTCCTGCAGCACTTCCTAAGTGATGCACAGGGCAGTGCATCACTCACAGCTCCAAAGGGAGACAGTGGTGAGGGGCCTCCATCAGTCCTGGCTCCCTCTGGGACCAAGGTGGGATGAGTGAATAACTGTTACCATTTTATTGTAGCCCTTCTGCAGATTGTCTGTCCTTGCTGCAAAACTCAGTCTTGAATTTGTTTTTTCCCAGCGGGAGGAACAGATCTCCTAGAGGAAGCTGGGTGATGGGAGGTCTGGGAGCAGAGGGGACAGGCCCATCCTCCTTGTGCTTCAAAAGGAGGTGCTGAAATCATCTACCCCAGCTTGGGGACACTTCACCCCGTGTCCCAGCTACACACAGGAATGGGATGGAAGAGGATGAACCAACGGGATGATCAAACAAATGATGTGAGCTCACTTGTTCCATGAGAAAGGTGTGGACATCCTCCCCGTCGGGCAAGTAGTCCTTCCAACTGAGGCCAGACTCCCTCCATAAGGCTCCCACTTTCTTATGGCTCTGAAACACAAGCAGTTTGTCCCTGTGAGAGAGCTGAGGGCCACCCTGGGGGCTGCAGGGGCCGGAATGGTGCAGCTGTGCCAGGAGGAACAAAGGAGCGCTCAGGCGCCGCACAAACGCCCGGCAGCGAGCGCGAACATCCGGAGAGCCCGTGCAGAGGAACCACAGGTGCAGTCCCACATCTGGGCAGGGGCAAACGCCTGGTGATGGCAGCAGGCAGGCAGGAGTGACATGGGGGGTTCCCAAGGACCTGCAGGTTACCCAGGAGCAGGGACAGGGCAGGGGGCAGCTGCCCAGGGCCCCACACGGAGCCGGCACTCGGGGCCTCCTCCTGCCGCTCTCCGTCACTCACACTCCCCTGCCTTGACAAAGTGCTCCTTGGAGAGAATTCCTTATTTACATGGCTGTTTTCTGTGCAGAGACCAACCTTCAAATTCAGCCACAGAATCCCAAATTCTCTCTTCAATTCCTAGACCTTATGCAAACCTTGAGAGAAGTGCCTCTGAGCGCAGACAGTTCAGCCTTTTGCAGCCTCTAATGTTACACTGACCTTTGAGCCTCCTGCCTCAGAGGGCACACACAAGAATAAACAGTTCTGACAAGAATAAAAATGCTGAGCACAACCAGCTCTTTTCACCCAAATGCTTTGCCAAAGTTTTACCTTACAGCACCTGCTCACAGGAGATCACTGTGTAGCCTAAGCCAAGCACTAAAAAGTTCAGCCTGATATTTAGTTTACAGAGCAGATTACAATTTTCAGTTTACAACACAGGTTGGTAAGAGCCAACTGTGCATAGTTCTTGCTCAGATCCATCAGGATCTGGATTAGATGGCTGATATTACACTGAAATACCTGACTCCAAGCCTTGGCCTGGAGGAGATTGGATCAGAAAGCTCTGGCAAAAACAGAGACCCAAGGCTGTGCTTCCACACCCAGAGCACAGCAGCTTTTCTTTCACAGAACAGGAAAAAAACAAATGGAAGTCGAGTGTCCAAACAAGCACAAGATTAAAATAAATAAACAAAAAGTCACTCTTTGCACTGTTAGACTGAAATGCTCCTGGAACATTCAACCTTACTTGAGTGCATGCTTGAAAAAAAATAAAAAAAGGCAAGTGAGGGGTTTTACAGGGTTGGAAATAGACACTACCCAAAGTGCAGGATTTAGCTGGATTAAAAAAAAAAAAAAAAGACAAAAATGGAGAGGAGTTATAGGGAAACCACAAAAGTGGCTGGACACGCAGCTGTGAGGTGTGAAAGAGAGCTCTTGGAGCCAGGGGGGAGGAGGTGGCACTACCCCAGTGCTGGGTGAACCTCCAGAGTCGGCAGCTTTAGTTTGGATAAGCACCCAGCAGAGTGAGGCCATCGGCAGCTTATCCACCCTGAGAGCCTCTCCGGTCTCAAGGACAGCTCTCTCGCAGCACTCCCGGCACTTGCTGCTTCTGGTCAGCCCAGAAATCCCTTGAGCATGTCCCTCTTGCAGTATTTCAGCACTCTGAGCTTCTGGGAGAAGCCAGGTGCAAAGGTACCTGCAAAAGGGAAAAGTGATGAGAAAACAAAAAGTTAACTCAGCTTTGTGGAACCTGGCAAGGCTTGGCTGGAAACTGGGGGTGCAGCTTTCCTAAGTCACCTGGACTGGCTGGCCCATCCCTACTCGTCCTCAGGTGGGAATGGTGCAGGTTTCATGCATGAACACAAACACTGAATGCTCTCCTCCCTCAGGAGCCCAGCAGCTCTGGGCACTCACCATTTGTTTGCATAGAAGGTGCAAGATTTCAGCAAGCAAGACGCCGGCTCTTCCCACAGGAAGCAAGGGTTTGCTAAATTCTCTGCAATGAAAGAGAAACAGGTGTTTTTGTCTTTATTATTTGTATTTGGAAGGCAAAGCAAGGGGTAGTGATCAAACTGAGGCAGGAAATCACCCTTAACTTTGGCCAGGGAGGAAGGGTTTGATGAATCCAGCACTGCTGATAAAATACTTAGTGGTGCAGTGACCTCATCACAACAGGGCTAATTACAAAGATTATAATTTTACAATATGTTATATTTAATGTCAAATCCACTCATTTTTGTGGGATGCTGCATTTGGGTAGAAGGACCCCTTTTTGGGAAGAGACTGTTATTTTCTTAATAAACTGGTCATAGAGAAAGGGAACCATTCAACTGGCTTCCAGTTAATCCCCAAATATGTAAAGACTCATACACAATAGCAATTCTGGTCCTGGAAATGGTTTCCAGTCTTGCAGACAAGGTTTTGTGCCTATTTAAGGCAATGCCCAGGTAGTAGAGACATAGAATCCACAGTTTGGGACCTTAAAGGTCACCCAGTCCCACCCCTGCCTTGGGCAGGGACACCTTCCACTGTCCCAGGTGCTCCAAGCCCCATCCAACCTGGCCTTGGGCACTGCCAGGGATGGGGCAGCCACAGCTTCTCTGGGCACCCTGTGCCAGGGCCTCCCCACCCTGCCAGGGAGCAATTCCTGCCCAATATCCCATCCAACCCTGCCCTCCTTCAGTTACCACTCTGAGCCACACAGACCCCTGGGAGACACCTCCCTCTCTTCAAGTCAAATTCCCAGAGCCCCTGTGCTCCCAAATGACTCCACTGTACAACCAGGGGGTATTTTTAAGCTCAGGTGAAACAAACAGGGTTGAAGCAGATTTATGGATAAAACCCTTCTCCAAGGGTGAAAGCACCAAGCTCCCTTCCCAGCAGAGCTCTCAGTCTGGTGCTGGCCCCAAATGATGTGCAACAAGTTTTTCATCATCTGCTGTGGGAAGCTGAGCCTCCAACACTGCTCATCCTTCACCCACTGATGGGAACCTTCATGCTGGGAAAGCATCACTTACTGTATAAGTTCTCTCATAGAGATTCCTCCTTCTTTTAACATGGGGGTCACCAACTCAGCCAGGTACAACCAGATATGGGGTATATCTATGGCCATGTCATCTGCCATCTCCAAGGTCTCAGAAAAACTTTGAAAAGAGAAGGAAAAAAATCAAGTATTAAACAGAATTTAATTGGAGACTTTCACTGCAAAGAAATCTGCACTTTAAAAATCTTTTGTAACAAAAAAGAATAGAGAGAGGAATAAGGACAACCACAAAGGTAACAAAAACCCTATTGCCATTTTATGCTTTTGGAGCTTCCAAACTGTCAGGAGTTAATTTCTCCATGCAGTAACCTGGAGAACACATGGAAAAAACACCACTTTTTGTAAATCCAACAGATACCTCCAGGAAACCTCCATTTATAATAATTATTATATCTCAGAACCAAATAATTTGCTAAATAGTAACACCTATAAAAGAAAAAAACATTTTTGTCTGTAAATATAAACCATTAAGTCAATGAAACTTTCTTAAAAAATCTAAGCATTCAGAGAAGGGGGTTACTCCTAAGAGAACTCCAAATGTCAGGTAAGCAGTGAGATGCCTGTAAGAGTTCAGCTCAGCAGAGGGGAGTTTCCATCCACAGCAGGAATTACAGGACTGCTCCTCAACAATACACTTGGCTCAAAAACTCTTCTTTCCCAGGAAACCCCTGCAGGTGGCTTCACTTCCCATGCCTGGCAGCAGATGGTCATTCTTCTGCTCTCCTGCCAGTTTTCATTGTGGTCCATTTCTCCCTGAAAACCATGGAAATTCTGGTGTCCAGTGTAGTGACTATAAATGGACATTTTCTCTCGTGTTTCAAACCCAGAAACCATCTCCTTTGCTTTGTTCTTTGCATCCTCTGCTGCTCCTTCAGTCCAGGTCTGTCCAAGCCTTTCTGCCAGAAACTGTTTTCCTGTTATGCATTTCCCCAGGCGTGGGCTGGGACCAGGGCTCATCCTGCCATCCCTCACTACATGGCCATTTCCCCTGGTGAGTGAGTAAGGTGGTTTCTGGTGTTGTCCTCAGCACCCACTGAACACCACTTGCCCTTTCATCATCTTCAGGAGCTGTTTCACGTTGTTTATGCCACATTCAGACCACAGATCCCACTATTTCATCAAGATCCACTTACCCACACTCCAGGAAACTCCAAACAGCTTTAATCACAAACCATTCTGCAAATGTTTCACCTCAAACGAGTCCTTCTGCCCACCAGTGCCATGTGGACACCAGTGGATATCCACTCCCTCTGGAGATGTTTTTCCAGCTGTTCCACAAGGTTTTGAGCTCAGGCTGCCCAAACTCCTCCTGTGAGCTGGATGCAGTCCAGGACAGACAGGGGCTCAGGGAGATCCTCATGGGAGTGGCCAGAGGTACCACGAAGACCCAGGAGTCCAATAAAAGCAGCCAGACAGAGCCAACTCCTCAGAAACTCTGTATCCAAAGTGTTACTTCACTCTTCCTTGAGCTGTGTTTGTGGTTATCCCTGTTTTGGCCCTCCTGCTCAGCTCCCCAGCGAGGACCCAGTGCCACCAGCAGGGATTGTTTCAGGACTGCACACCAGGCTGGGAACACAACACCCAGGGAGCTGAAATGAGCCAGCAGCCAAAATTCAGGTCTTTGGAGGCAGGTGCAACCCATCTGGTGCACATTCTCCTCCTCAGCCCCTTGAGGACTCCACCACTCCAGCTGAGGTGTCCTGAGACACAGCATTGTGTGGGTGAAGCCTGGTGGGCTTCCAGAGCTTCCAGGTACTGCTGTCGTGTGAAGGTTTCTCACTTCCTCCTCTGCAGTCACATCCAGTGATTTGCAAAGGGCAAACACAGAGAAATGCAGCACAGAACAGGGATCTGAACACACACATTTAAACACACACCTACAGATCTGCTTAGAAATAAAAGCTGATATAAATATGAACATATTTACATTCACTAAAGCATCTGAAACAGATTAAAATACATTGCAATAATAGCATTCCCTATAAATACACCTAAATGATGCAGCCCCTCCAAAAGAATGTATGGAGAGGGCAGGATCAGGGCAGGGTGGCAGCCCAGCCCTCTGCAGCACAGCATCCACTTGCAGGGAACTCTGAGAACAGAATCTACGGCTTCTACGTGCAGAATACCAACCCCTTGAAGAAATCCTGCTTGCTCAGCTTTCCTGACTGCACCAACTGATGCAACAAGTGGCCCATGTGATCCCTGGTGATCTGACTGCGCTCCAGCGTCGACTCCACTCCCACGCGCACGAACACGGGCAGCAGCTGCTGGGCACTCAGCTCCTCCACGCACTGCACGGCCTCCTGGAACAACACAGCAGTCAGCCCTGACCTGCCCACAGCCACAAACCTGCCAGCTCCTACTGCAGCACTGGGCATGTTTTGGGAAATGGGTTCTTAGTGAGGCTAAAGTGCTGAACTAGCCTGTGCAATCTCATCACATAATAATTTTTAATACACTGTCACGTTCCAGGGCTGCTCAGTGAAAAGGCAGGAATTGTCTCCTGGATGCCACCACAACACCTATTATTGCATCAAACATCAAGCCAAGCCAACAAGAAGGTTAGGTTTGTTACTAATCTGACCTGGCACAAACATCTGGGTTATAAACCCACATCCCAACAAGCAGAAAAGAGTTGGGGAGCACTTGGAGGAAAATTCCTCCTTTCTAAAGCTCCTACTTTCTGACCTGTGCATTTTGTAACCTTAGCAAAGAAAATGCTCAGAGACTTGGAGAGCAGCTCTCAATGGCCCAGATCAAAAATCTCCACTGCCATCACAAGGACCTTTCAGTGACCTTCTGGGCCCAGCCCTTGGATCTGAGAGGCTTTCCTGGCCACAGGCACCTGCTCTGTGACTGGTTATGCCTTATCAAGACCTGGCAGTCCACAGGCCCTGAACAGGTTTGAATTCAGCAGTCTGAATTCATGGTCAGGTTAAAGTCTGAGCAAACTCCTGCAAAGGGCTGTTCCTCTGCTCCACACAGCAGGAACTCGTTCAGGGGTGGCTGCAGGAACATGAATTTAAGCTGAGTTTGTCACAGTTTTGCTGCACCTGAAGAGCACCAAGAATTCCCCATTATCAAGCAATTCCTGATGCAAAGAAACTGCCTCAATCTCATGGATTTTAACCTGCCCTGTCCAATGCAATTCAGCTCTGTTTCCATGCAGCCACAGAAATATGCTGCTGCATCTGCAAACAGGGAACTGAAACAGCTCCTGCACCCCAGACATCCAGGGGGAGCCTCTGGAGTCCACCACAAGAAGGAAAAGGAGCAGAGGCTCCTTGGCTCACCAGCCCCAGTCCCAGGCCAGCCCACTGCCAGTCAGAGTGGGGTTTGTCCTCTCCAAACCAAGTGTTCAATAATTTATCCCCATAACTAGATGTGAACTCTAAATAATCCATCATGAGAATACTCCTCTTTCCAATTATTAATTTGAAGCCCAATGAAATGGAAGCAGCAACTCTGCTTTTAGGGTGCCAAACCAACAACTCCCAAGTGCTGCCATTTCAGACTTGGCAGGTTTTAAAATTTATTGCAGTGAAAGATCAAACGAAGCAGCTTTGCAGCCAATGTAAGACTTTTTGCAAACTCCCTGGATGAGCTAAAAAACCTATTTACAAGGGAAACAAAATTTCAACCTTTTAACTGGGAAGTGATGACAGCTGCTCAGTAATTTCCAATGTTTATTAAAAATCCTCTGGAGTGGTTTGTTCAATATTTAGTATTGCTTTATCTGCCTCCAGATCAGAACAGCACATGCTTTGATAACTAAATGAAAACCTCTTGTTTATTTTCCCACTAGCTTTTCTGCTTCCTAAATTGCTGGTATTATGGAGCTGCTCAGTGATTCATGACAGATACACATCCATCTTGCTACTTAAAACACACAGGCTTGGCTATTTTTCTTATTACCAGCAGAGCAGAAAACAAGCCTGGGAGACAACTGTCCTGAACCTGCTCACGGAGCTGCTGCTGCTGCTGCCTGGATTTTGTCTGGCCCCACTGCCTCTGTGTGGGCTGGGTGCTCACAGACACAGTTCCTGCAGAGAAAACACTCCAGCCCCTCAGAGCTTTCTGTTAAATGAGCTTTTCATCTTGCTTACCTTAAAGTCATTAATATGTAAGAACTCATCAATGATAGATTTGCATTTTCTCTCTATTTCCTCTTCTGATAGCGAAGGCTTTTCTTGCACTGGAGCTGGGGGAGCTTCTGGCTTGGCTGGTGGGAAATACAACAAAAAAACACGTTTGGAACAGGAAAAGCAGCATTTTTGAGATGACATTCTGAAAACAGAAGTCACCAGATCAGGTATGTTCCCTGTCCCATCCTCAGGCACAGGACACTTCTTGGATGGGGCCTGGAGCGGCACAGGACACATGGAAGGCGTCCCTGCCCATGGCAGGAGATGAAATGAGATGAGTTTTAATGTCCCTTCCAACCCAAACCATTCTGGGATTCTGTGATTCTAGGCTGGCTACTTTGCCCCCATATGAACTCCTAGGATTTCTGTAACTCGACCTTGCAGGATCACAGCTGGCAGTGGCACAGGTTGAACACCTTCAAAGCTCTCCACCAACATTAAATAATTAAACTGGGAGCTGTTGCAGCACTGCAAAGTTAAAACCTGCTGACTGTGACAGGCAGCAGCCCAAGGCAATCTCCTGATCACATCCCCAAACCCTGCTCCCCATGGATTGTCTGCAACGTCCCCAAGCTTCAGGATGAGTGTTTGCTGTGCCCAGGTGTTTCCCTGACTGCAGCAGTTTCCAGATGTTTCCCAGGCAAGGAGCTGAACACTGTCCTTACTGTAAAGGTTCTGTCCACAGGGAACATCACCCTAAGTGTTCTCTGTATTTTCTCCCTAACAAATCAGCTCAAGCTGGCAGGAGGGAAAAGCAGGAGCTGCAGGACTGACAAGGTGACAGACGAGTCACCCCGTGGGTGCCACCATCCTGCTGAACCAGGGTCAGCTTGGAAGGAGGGCTGGCAACACCACGGTGCTAAAAAGCTGCTGTGCACCATCTGTCCCAGAGCCAAATCCCTGCCCTGGCCCTAGGGAATGTTTGGAAAGGGCAGATATGGCTTTATAGGGCACTGAAATAGCATTCCTGAAGAACTGACAGTGATGCTGGGGACTTTGTGCCCAGAAAGCAGTGGGACAGTGACAGGACACAGCAGGCCAGACAGTGCCAGGGGTGGTGTTGTGCTGGTGCCTGCAGCCTTTGAACTGTGCCTGAACCTACGGAGGAGCTGCAGAGAGGGGCGAGGCCCAGGCCTGCCTGACTCAGCTGTGCCAGCCAGCCCTGGGAGGTGGCTCAGCTACAGCAGCCTGGCAGTGCCCTGCACAGACACCTGCCCCTGCTTCTGACAGATTTTCCCTCGAGCCTTTCCACACATTCAGCAAGATTCCCCGAGTGCAGAGGGCCATTACCAGATTCCTTGGCTTTGTTCCTCTCGGCCTCGGTGCTGTTCCTGTCCATCTCCATGCCTCCTGTCAGCTGCTTCACTGTCTCCAGCATCTCCCTGCGCTGCTCCTCCTGGGCCTGGTTGTCCAGCAGCAGCTCCTTGCTGCTGCTGCCCCGGAGGAAGGTGTTGGGCCGGGCCAGGGAAGGGGGCAGAGCTTTGTCGTTCTTCTCCCTGCCCGTGCTCCCGCGACTGCGCAACAAAAACACACTCAGGGCTTGGGAAGGGCACTCCAGGCTTCACTGCAGCAAAAATCCACCCCCAAACCCTGCAGGATTGTCACCTCAGTTTTTTACAGTTGGACCTACACAGAATACAACCAAAGTTAACTCAGGCTCAGGGATGCACAAACACAAATACCCGGAGTGGACAGGCACAGCCAGCACTTCCTAGAGAACACATGGAAAAGCAGTGCAGTCCCTGCAGCACCTGGTTTATAAATGGAATGGTGAATTTTATAACCTCAGGACTCTGTTTCACTTTGAAATGGTTTGAGAGGTACAGATCAGATGTTATGAAGAAATCCTTCCCTGTGAGGGTGGGGAGGCCCTGGCACAGGGTGCCCAGAGCAGCTGTGGCCCCATCCCTGGAGGTGTCCAAGGTGAGGGTGGCTGGAGCTTGGAGCCACCTGGGATAGTGGGAGTGTCCCTGCCCCTGGCAGGGGGTGGGACTGGATGATCTTTAAAGTCTCTGCAACCCAAACCATTCTGTGATTTCATGACAGTTTTATGTTTACTCATTTATTGAAAAATATCTCCCAAACAGTGAAAGCTCCCAGCAACAGATGACAAGGATCTGTCCTATTAATTATTGTCTTAATGAGTAAGATGGGCAAGGCGATACCCAAATGGAGTAATTCCCAGGTAAGCCCCAGTTTTATTTCAAATAGGAGGGAAAACATTAGAGGCACAACCCAGGAAAACATTCCAGCAGCTCGTGTGTACTGGAAGGAAGATCCAGTGACATTTTAAATGAACTGTACATTTATAAACCGTGTCTAGAGTTAATAAATTATTGAGGGTTAATACATGTTTCATGCTCCAAGCTGGAGTGGCTGCAGCCCTGAAGGAACTGGGGTGAGAGAGAGGCTGTGCAGCCTTTTGAGGGATGCAGGAGCACGGGCAGGTCACAGCTGATGGGAAGGGTCAGACACTTTTATGCTGCATTTCTGCCAGGTTCTAGGTGTGTTTTTCTGAATAAATAAACCTACTGACCTGGCTGAATTCATGGCCATCAAATCCAACCTATTTATTACTACATTTTCTCCGAAGAGTTTTTAAGTTGTTTCCAACAACTCCTCTTAGCTGAAGGGTGAAGTGGAAGCCAACACATTCATCGAAATGGCTTTAAAAATTAGTTTCATCTGTCTCTCCTATATTATAAAATACAGGTGTGTTTGAAGCTAAGTCAGAGGGAAAAAAAGACCCAGCCATTCCTTAAAAGGCAAGGAATTCTCTTCTTTCCAGTGCTGGTAGCAGAGCAGGCAGTGCAGAGCGAGGGAGGAGCACCTACCTCGTTAAGGCCCTGCGAGAGTCAAGTTCTGAAGATGCAGATGAGGCAGATACTGGGGACACTGGAGGCTGCAGGGCAGAAAATCTGTTCAGACTTGTGGCACTTGGTCGCAAGGAGTCTGGAGATTGTGGAGACAACACAGCAGAGCAACAAGGTCAGGAGCTGCTGACACCCTGGCATCAGTGAGCACTTCAGCTGTAGCTGTTTTGGGGTGAGGGGGAGGGAACTGCAGGGCAAAGGCCGGTCCTGCCCCACTGAAACCTTTCTTGGCAGGAGGTCACTCAGAGAGGGGAGCCCTCATGGGGGGCTGCAGCTCTGATCTCTGCTCTGGGAGCAGGGACAGGACCCAGGGAAGGGCTGGAGCTGTGCCAGGGAAGGCTCAGGCTGGAGATCAGGGAAAGGTTCTTCCCCCAGAGGGTGCTGGGCACTGCCCAGGCTCCCCAGGGATGGGCACAGCCCCAAGGCTGCCAGAGCTCCAGGGGGGTTTGGACAGCGCTCCCAGGGACAGGGTGGGACTGTTGGGGTGTCTGTGCAGGGCAGGGGTTGGACTCTGATCCTTGTGGGTCCCTTCCAGCTCAGGACATTCCATGATTCCATGAACCCCACCCAGACCTGCCCTTTGGCAGCAAAGCCCAGGCTGAGGATCCATCCTGACTCACCCATCTCGCTTGCCTTGGCTCCACCACTGCTGCCCTTCCCCCAGCTGCCCAACTGGGCTTTAGGCACGAGCTGAATCTTCTCATCTATTGTGGGCTGCAAAACACACCAGGACGTACCATTACAAGGGCAAATTGTACAGTTTAATAATAAATGGGAGATGTTTTGGCAACAATCCCAGGCTTGTGAACACCAAAATACACTTCAGCATATTTTTGGAAGACCTAAACCCTGGCCCAAGACAGAGGACACAAACAACAAAGGGCATCACAAAGAGTCTCTTTCAAATGTCAGTGAGAAACATTGACAGTGAGCAGGAGTTTCTTTTTCTTGGGAACTGTGAAGCTCAGTAAGGTGGAAAAGCTCAGTATATCAGTACTTGAAAGATGTTCAGTTTGCTTTGACATGTAAACCAGTGCCACTGTCCATTCAACCCTCCAGCCATGGCTTTGGGGGGGTCTGCAGGGCACCAAACATAATCCAGAGGGCAAATGATGACAACAGGTCGCAGAACTTGGAGGCAAAAAGTGGTGTCTGGCAAGAAGAGAACATTGATTTTACAATGTTCAGTGGGTGTATTTATTGACAAGGAGGTTGTGACCCTGCAGATCTCTGGTGAGCTCTTCTCTCCTTCCAACAAAGCAGCTGCTGTGGAACCAGCTCCATTTGTATGGAACAGAGGAGAAAGGCTTTCCCCAGGTGAGCTGTAAGCCCAGGCAGGAGCAGCCTGAACCCCTCCTGCTAATGAAGTTTTGGAGTCTGGTTTATGACTTTCAGAAGGAACAAACTGATTGTATCTGCAGAAGGGCTGCAGTCTGTCCAGGTCCTGCTTTACAGCTCTCCAGGAATCCAGGCACTGAGTGTAAAAATTCAGGGAGAGTGACATTAAGTAGGACAGGGGAATGTTTAGGAGTCACTCTGATTTATGTGAAGGCTGGAGTTTTCCTTGGCAAGAAAACCCAGAGCTGCTCTTAAGTTTAAAAAGGAGAAACCTCCAACTTGCCCAACCTGCAGCCCGCAAAACTGTCCCAAACTCACCAGTTTAATGGTGAAACAACAGGAAGATGCTCATCTGGAGCATGGACATGAAAGTTTATCACATACTGGGGGATGCAACCAGGCCACCAAGTCCAGAAACCTCTAAAAGCAGACACAGCTCTTCCCATTCTCTTGGAGCCTCCCAAGTCTGCAGTGCTGCCATCTGTGACACCAAAGTGGATGTGGCCTCCTCATTTTACTGAGCAGCAGCACCAGAACAGGGTCTCAAGAACTTCAGGCAGCCAAGCAGGTGTTGGAGACCCCCAGGTGATGTCCTGGAGACCCCCAGGGGATGTGCTGGAGACCTCCAGGTGATGTGTTTGAGACCCCCAGGGGATGTCCTGGAGACCCCCAGGGGATGTGTTTGAGACCCCCAGGGGATGTGCTGGAGACCCCCAGGTGATGTGCTCCATCCCCACCCCACACTGTACCCCACATTCTCTTCACTGAAGAAAATGCAGATTTTCCAACTATGAAAACCTGTGGATGACCAAAAGGACACTGTGAACCTGAGAAAGTCTGCACACTCCCTTCCCTCAGGACAAACCAGGAACATCCAGAAGGCAATAGAGCCCTCCTCTGTGCTTTATTTACACACAGGATTAACTCTGGGGATTGAAAATGCACCAACCCCACGTTTTGAGCTGCACACACTGTCCTGGTCTTTCCTGGACTGACAGATCTTTTATTGCCCTGAAGGAGCCTTGTGCTGGCACCTACCTTGGTGATTTTAAGGAACTTGGTGGGGTCCAGCACTCTGCTGTTCTTTGCCCCCTGCACAGTGTTCCAGCCGCCTTCATCGACCCGTGGGACACCTGAGGACAGGAGCAGAACCACCCTCAGCTCAGCCTGCAGCTCACCCAGCACAGGCCTGCTCAGAACAGCCTCTGCAGTGCTCCCTCACACCAACATGACACAGCCAGCCTGCCTGACTGTATTCTCACAGAACAGCCTGACAGAAAAGCTCTCACTCCTTTCAAGGGATGGTTTTGGAAGGGACCTTCTCCTGATGACACTTTCAGGATAATTAAAATCTACATATATTTCCTTTATGCCCTGTTTTCAAAGCACTTTCATTTGACAATCCTTAGTATTTGAGAATGTCCAAAATTACTTTCTCCCAGTCGCTCCAAATTCATCTTCAGGTAGTGCCAGCCCTGAGGGCCAGGAGCAGTTTAAGGTGGTGCCAAGACACTCCCTCATGCAGAGTCAGCACCTCCCAACTTTAACAGCTAAAGACAACATGGTTACTCCTGAAATGAGACGTTTTTCTCTTGAAATGAGACTCTGCAGTGCACGAGAATTGATGGCAAATCTGACTCCTAAGTAATAACTTCTTAGAACAGATTTCTGGCAGCCTGTCACAAAATCAAACATGGTTTGCATGAATGGAAAACTTAAGCACCATTGGCCTGTGGTTGGTTGTTTTCACCCATGGGATTTGCCCCTGAAAAATCCCCACAGCTAATGCATGGCAAGTCTGTTCCTTTTCCAGCCTCTGCCATAATCAGGCCCCAATTCCCTTTGCTCATTACACTTAGGGAAAAAAAAACCATCACAGATTTTTTCCTTTTATGTGGGATTCCCTCTGTGGCCACTGGATGTGAAATGAGTAAAACAAGCAGCCAGCTTGGCTTTTACTTTACCCGGTCTCCTCTTGTCTTTGGTCATGAGTTGTTGCACCTTCCTCTGTTCCTCCTGCTCTTCAATCTTGGCTTCTTTATGGATCTGCTCGATGGTCTTGGGGCCCTGGTCTGCTCTCCTGGATACCCAGTTGCACTGGGGAAGGAGCAAAACAAACAAACGTGCTCAGGGAAACTTCCAGGGGAGCACTGTACACAGGGAATTGGAACACTGGGAACAAGGCCTGATCCTCCACCCTTGCCAGGCCTTACAGGGGCTGGGAAACAGTCTGTGCAGCTGGGACACCAGCACCAGAGAGCAAAGTGATGTACTCAGGTACAGAGACTGCTGGAGAACAGAGGCTGCAGTGAAGAGCTGACTGAATTCAAGACATGTTAACCCCCAGCCTGCACATTCCCAGCTCCCCAGTCTTTCAAGGTTCAGAGGAAAGAGAAGAGCTGCTGTCACTCTCTGTTTATGACTGACAGTCTTTGTTGGAGCCCTTCCTCCAAGCTTGAGGGGAAAAAATGAAACCCTGAAAATAAAAAAAAGTAAGAAATGACTGATTTTAAGTGGAGATGGTGCTTTGCCACTCCAGGAATGGTGATGGCTGAGACAGGAATCCTGTGGACAGGAGCAGCTGTCACTCCAAAACCACTTCCCCTGCTTGATGTGTCTATTCAGCCATGTATTGCTCAGACCCTTCCAGCTCTGGAATAACCAGCCTGTCCCTGATCTTGCTGCAGCCTCATTACAGTTCTTGGGGTAATTCTCTACCTTCAGGCTCCAGGGAGACCTGAGACCTTTCCAGTGCCTAAAGGGGCTCCAAGAGAGGTGGAGAGGGACTTTGGACAAGCATCTGGAGTGCCAGGACAAGGAGAATGGCTTCCCACTGCCAGAGGGCAGGGTTAGATGGGACATTGGGAAGAAATTCTTCCCTGTGAGGGTGGGGAGGCCCTGGCACAGGGTGCCCAGAACAGCTGTGGCTGCCCCATCCTGGGAAGTGTCCCAGGCCAGGCTGGATGGGCCTTGGAGCAGCCTGGGACAGTGGAAGGTGTCCCTGCCCAGGGCAGGGGCTGGAACAAGATGATCCTCAGGGTCCATTCCAACCCAAACCAGTCTGGGGTTCCATGACTTGATCATTTACTCACTGGAGTTGGCACCTACCAGCCTTAGGTCTATGACATCCTGCAGCATGAAGCGGATTCTGGAGGAGGTTTTCCTCTCTTTCACAATCTTCTCCATCTGATTAAAATACTGGTCCATGCGAGGCTGCAAAAGAGAAACATCCTCATCAGTGTGCTGTGGAGGGAAAGCACAATAATCCCTTGGGGGAGACCCAGTGGGTCCTGCATTCCAGGATTTCTGTGCCAGAAGCATCAGAGGACACAGAGCTGCTCCCTGGAGAGGTGAGTGCTGGGTCCTGCACACTCCTGGTGTAGGCTGGATTGAGGGTGCACAGGGCAGGATGTGCAGGCACACACTTTCTCTGGGTTTTAATTGCTCAAGCAATCTCCATCCTCTGCATGTACATAAGAAACACCCATTAAAAATCCATCTCCATCTGAGCTCTTCCTCCTCAAATCAGCAGTGTGCTCACCTCAGCCCAAGAAAAATTGTCTCAGGGAACAAAATGGGTACAAAATCAGCCCTGGACACATCATCCCATGGTTTATTGCCTGTGTTGGCTGAGCCAGGCCAGGCTGAGCAGCAGCTCCAGGTCTCTCTGCAAGAACAGTTTAATGGGCTTGTCTGTGGGATAAAAGCCCACAAACTCCTTCTCATCCCAAAAGTCATGATGTGATGGAACCCAAATCAGTTCACACTATGACATGAACTGGGATCAGTAGAGAAGCCTCCATTAGGTCTAAATTTGGCTCACCAAGCTCCAAAAAGCCTTTTTCCCAAAGTTATTTCCCTCTGGTTATTTCAAACAAAGAGCTTCAGGACAGTTTTCTAAAGTGTTTCCCTCTCCCTTCACTAAAAACCAGCTAAGCCCTTGTCCTTGTAGTTAAACAAACAAGAAAAAGCCCATTAAAATTTGTGTCTGGCCTTGCCCTGGAAAGTTCCAGCTCTGAGAGCCAATGTTTCCAAAGTTAGGGATGATGGGGAAATATTTCCAACTGTGTTCAGAAGTTTTAATTACAACTATGACTAACACTTCAGCTTCAATAAAGACACATAATAAAATGTCTTTAAACCCCATTAAGAAGGATTCCCTCAGTCTTGACAGAAATAACCAATCCCAAAGACAGGACACAGATCTGGAAGTTGTTCCCTCTCTCTGTGCCCCACTGTGCCTCAGCTCGAGGGTGCAGGACCAGCCAGAGCACCAAAATGTTGGCTTTTACAGTGCTCAGAAAGACCAAAACAGCATCCAGGCTTCATCCAGCCTGACCTCAGCTTAGAAGTCAGACGGAGTTTTCTGCTCAAAGCACGTGGAGAAGCAGAATCCCTGCCCCTGGCACTGTCACACCGTGCTGGGGGCTGTGTTCACAGCACAGGATGTTTAGCCTGGGGCCTGCTGATAAACCACACTGGTTTGGTCAATGCTCACACAGCAGCTTGGGAAATTCCTTCTCCTTGAGGCTCAGGATTGATCTGCCGGGATCCCGGAGACCCAGCACGTGCAGAGGGAGCTCCCTGCCCGGGGCACCTGAACACAATCAGCTCCCTTTGTTTCCAGAGCCCAGTCCCACTGATTCCTGGCAAAACCCTCGAGTTTTACATCCCAAGCCTGGTTTTTGTGAAGCAGCACCAGACTGTCTGTGCCAAGAGAAGCTCTTGGAGTGCACAGTGCTCCGTGCTGCAGATACATTTGTTGGAAAATGGGGAGGAGGATGTGGGAGCGCTGTGGCTGCAGAACAGCTGCCACATCCCAGCACAACTGGAGACAGGGATGACACAAAATGAAAGCATCCCCAAGGCTCAGGTGAGGGTTTAGACCAGGTAATGAGGGTTTTTTAGATTTAACCTGAACAACACATTACGTGGTGGCTTTTGTAGGTAACATAAACCTTCAACTGAAAATCTTAATATTTTGGGAGCTACAGGGAAAGAGGCACTTTCAACTTAGAAAAAGTAAACATTGAGCATTTCTGGACTGTGTATTTGGATAAAATCTTTGGAAACAACAACTGCAGAACTCTGTTGAAAACGACACAGAATCCATTACAGAGCAGGGAGCTTGGCCAGGTCATGACGAAACATCCACAGAAGAGTGGATGATTTCTTCATGCCATATGGAAATTCCTGAAGAAAAAACAAACCTTCAAATAAAAACAGCCCACACCCATTTTTCCAGCCCTGCCCAGAGAGCCTCATCCCTCGTTCCTGCCCCACCTTGGCCTTCTCAAAGTCCAGGTCCTTGCCAATGGTCGTGAGCAGGCGGCAAAGGCACTCGAGGGACTCCTCGTCGTGGTTTTTCAGCAGCTTCACCACACAGTCGTGCATGATGGCCTCAGTCAGCATCTTCAGCTTGAAGAGCTCACCAATGAATTTGATGTTGCCAATGGATCTCCGCCGGGCCTTGTCCTTGGCCTCCTCCAGCTCGTCATGGAGCCGCGTCTTCTCCTCTGGCTGGAACACGGCAAAACAGCTCTGTAAACCACGTTCCCAGGGCACAGGGCTCTTTGAAAAATCCAGTTTTATCTTTATAGACACTGTTTACTCTTTTTCTCCCAAAGCCCAAAAAGATGCTGGTATAAACCCACTGTCAGGGCAAATATTTTTTATTATCCTCAGGCACAGTGACAGAACGAAACTCTCAACTTCAAAATCCCCCCCAATCAACTGCTGTCTCAAAAGGAAACAGTTTTCTGAGGGAGCTCTGAGAATTTATGAGGAAAAACACCACTTACAGTGGTGGCAGCTTCGAGTTCTTTCTGCTTCTTTTCAAAGACATCGTCATCAGCCTTGTCCTTTTCAAATTCCTTCTGGCAGCGATTTAACAGCAACTTACGGAAATTTACTGTGCTCCCAGGTTTGTCTGCCATGGGTACTTTCAGCTGGAGGAGAAGAAAGAAAAACATCAGCAGAAATAGGGATAAACTCCACAGAGGAGCAAGGGTTCCTGTAAGTCATCCATAACATTTTATTTTGCTCTTCATGTCGAGCCATGTTGCTCCATGAGGCTGTGAGAGTGAAGCCTCACGTCAGGATTTCCAGTGGAGTTTTACACTGCAGATGTAAAGTAACACTCCAAACTTGGCTGACACCACCTCTGCCCAGGGATGGATTACATTTCCATCCACAGGATCCTTTACAAACACCCCCTGCTTCAAACCACTCCTGTTCTGTGCTGAAGGTTTGAGCTGTGGGTCCTCACTGCATGTCGTGAGGGACCTGGGCATATGGAGGTGATTTCATCCCAAATTCACCATCTGAGAATGAGCTGTGCTCAGCTTGGGCTCCCTTGGAAATGACAGACATGGAAGGGTGGGGAGGCCCTGGCACAGGGTGCCCAGAGAAGCTGTGGCTGCCCCATCCCTGGAAGTGTCCAAGGCCAGGTTGGATGGGGCTTGGAGCAGCCTGGGACAGTGGGAGGTGTCCCTGCCCATGGCAGGGGGTGGAACTGGGTGATCTTTAAGATCCCTTCCAGCCCAAACCACTCCATGATTCTGTGATTCTGTGAACTTCCCAAACACAACTCATGGCATCTTGAAGAGTCCTTCACTCCCAACAACCACTGTTCCAGCAAACCCCCTGCCTCAGACATGGCAACAAACAAACACACCACTCATTACTCTACACTCCCAAAGGAGCATTTGTCCCTGCTCTCCCCAGGTTTCTGTCAGTGCCCCTCGCTCACGGGGTCCCTGTGTGGCTCTCACCGTCACCAGGCAGCGGCACATGTTGGCGTAGGCCACGGAGAAGCTGGGCTCGTCGATGGCCTTCTCAAAGACCAGGTCAATGACTCCCTTCAGCCTCTCCTCCGTGTCCACCGTCAGGTCTGTCACCTGCTTCATCAGCTGGTTGAACATCTGGGGCGTCAGCTTGTTCAAGATGCTTCGTACCTTGCGGAACAGCTCCTGAACGACAGAAGAACTGCGAGTTAGGCACAGCTGGAGCAGGTGGATTTCTGGCACAAGCCAGGATGCATCCCAGAGGTGAATGGAGATGTTCTGTAGGAATGTCTAGGAAGCTGAGTGACACACCACACGTTTCTGCACAGCCCAGCCCCAGTTCTCACCTGACTACCACAGACCAAGGCTGTGGGGCAGGAGTTTGGCAAACACCCAAGTGCTTTTGTCAAGTGCAACAGAGGCACAAAGCCCTACCTGTCAGAAATACTCTTCTTTGTATCAGTTTAATCCATGAGATATAAATTATCAGGGAGCAGCCTCTGTCTCCTTCAGCCAGAAGTAATCAACTCCTCCTATATTCAGTTTAAGGCACTTTATTTTTTCCTATCCAGGACGATAATTAGATCAACAAGGCAGTTGTTAGCTCCAAAACCAGAATTCCAGTGTCCTTCAAGACCATCCCTACTTATCCTACAAATTACAAGCTTGACCACCAGACAAACACCTTTGCCCAGAGTGACTGTCCCATGGAGGAGAGGAGGGGGAAAAGCACAGAGGGAGCTTCAGATGGCACCGTTGGGCTGGGCAGGACCAACTGAGGGATTTCACAGAGAAACCTCAGTCTTGCTGAGGGTTCAGGGCAGAAATGTGGTCTAAAAAGGGATGAAAAGCAAGTTCTGTGTTAGAAGTGTGAGGCTGTTTGCTTTAGAATGGAGACAGAAATATTCCAGTAAAACAGCAGTAGGAAAGCAATCCTGGAAGAGAGGTAGTAGGTTGTCTGGTGTTTCCTGTTTAATACACAGGACTGGCATTTAAACTCCAGGTCAAGAATAAACACACGAAAAATATCACCAAGGTAGGGGAAAGCTGGATTTCTACTGGAATTCATTGCCCTTTTTCACTGTCTGACACAAGGGGAAGGCAAAGTGCATTACCTGGTGCAGCTGCTGCACCCTCAGACCTGCCTACGCTCTCACCTGGGTTTTGACATTTTCCGGATCCTCCGTTTGGTTTTCCCTCTTCAGGCTCGGCTTCCAGGCGTTCTCTGCCTTCTTCAGGTGCACGTCCTCCTTCACACACACAGTGATGATCTTCCTGGGCTCCCTCCTCTGGCCTGGCTGAGATCTCCTCGGTCCAACATTCAACAACTAGGACAAAAACATTCCTTGTTACATCCCATTTCAAGCTGCCACGTGGATAACACGCTCCGGGGCGAACGCCAACACCCGCTGACGGCACTGCTGACCACCAGCACCTCCTCCTGGGACACGAGGACTCCCTCTGACCCAACACACTCCAGGTTGGTCACAGGGAACATGGAGACACCAAACACACTGCTTTTGGGCAGCCTTTCCCAAATCACAGATGGGATGGCTCTGCCTACACCATTCGGCGACGCTCTGGGTGCAGCTACAGCGGGGCAGAACTGAGCCCGACTGGCCACAAGTGCCTCTTGGGAGTCAGAAACTGCATAACTGAGACATCACAGCAAAGCTGTGTAAGAATTCAGTCCTTCTAGGTGTATTTCAAACGTGCCATCCCAAGCACTTAGACAATGATAAATTAGCAGCTGTGCCAGAACTGTTAAGTTTTAATGGAGACTGCTTCCAACAGAGCCATTTTGAGATGGGAATCACATAAAACACACTGAAGGAGCATCAGAGCAGCTCCTGCACTGTATATAGGATGTGGGACATAACAGATGGGGGACAAACTCTGGCTGGTTTCACAGAAGAAAGGGAATCACGGTGCTTTGGAACTGCACCAAGCTCCTCTGCAATGCTGTGTAAAGTGATGCTCCTCCCGGACAAATCAGACACAAAACTGCCAAAAGTGCAGAGTTTTGCCCCAGATGTACAAGTGGTAGGGCACAAGACAGCCTCAAACCTCCTCCTCATCATCTGGGGGCTTCTGATTAAGGACTAAAGGTACCAGGTGCTGTCAGGAGGCTGTTCTCCATCCCCCCCCACTGCCATGCTCTTTCACGTTTCTGAACTCATTTATCAGAAATGTCCAACCTCAAAGTACAAATTAAGGTAACAAAACTCTGTTATCAAACCCGGTACTTCCCACAGCAGTAATTAATCTGCTCAGCAGCCACTTGTGGAGGATGGGCCATTTCAAACACTGCTTTGTTCAACAAAGGGATTCACCAAGCATCAAAAAGGCCAAACCATCGCAGTTATTCAAAGGGCTTCACTGAATAGCAGGAAAGGGCTCTTGGCTGGTGCCTCTTATGTCACAGATCAGCCACAAACCTGGGTTTGCATTATTGAAAGGCAAAATCCTCCTTAAAGGCAGGAGGGAGTTGAACCACTTGCCTTTGACAAGGCAAATGTGTGCAAATGAACAGTCACCAGCAGTGCTGGAGCTCTCGTTTAGGCTTTGTTAGGGGATAACAGCAGCAGAGGAAGATGTTGTCAGAATGACATACTCCGTGTGCTGACCAAGGCCTGGGAGAGGGCTCTGAGGTGCAGGGTGCCAGTGTGCTGCCCCACCACCTACAAAGACCCCTGTTCAAATCCCCTGGCACGCAGAGAAAAGCCCAGAAGATTTTTCAAACTTTATGGCGCACAGAATCAAATGTTGGAAAAGACCTCCAGGTCCCACCACTTGTAACTGCACCAGTTCTTGTGAAATCAACAGTGGAATGAGACAGTGAGAAGAGGGAGCCTTCAGGATGTTTTTGTGTCAGACACTTTCCTAACACAGCCACCGATCCCTCCTTCCAGCCCCTCTCCACTCCCACCCCGAGCCCCTGATCGGCGCTGGTCCGGCGCAGCAATGCCTGATCACAGCCCCACTTCACGCACCACCCCTGGTGCCACAGCACTGCACACACCTCTGCTGCCCAGGCTCTGACCATGCTGCAAACGTGGAGAGAAGAAACTTCCCTCCAGCTGAAAAAACAGACAATGATGTAGCACAAACCCAACTGGTCACAGCCACGGGCTCCAGAGCAAACCACACACCTCCTCCCTGGACGGGTCTGTAAGCAGAGCCAGGCTGAAAACCCAAACTCAGGTCCCCCAGGAACAGGGACAGAGCCAAGGAGAGGTGACCTGCAGCCACCCCACCTCCTGCACAGGGGCAGCTCTGCTCTGAAGCGCCTTCCAACCACGGCTGGGTGTAACACGCAGGGACGGAGCCGCAGAGGCCGGCGCTTCCTCGGGCACGGGTCCATGCAAACGCTGCCTTCTAGACCAAACACCCCTCTCTGAGGAAGGTGACTGTTTCCCTTGGAAAGCTGAGGGATGCACAGAGCACCAGCACGTGTCACCTCCTCACATGTGGCTGCCTGCAAGCCCAGACCTTTCAATGCATCAACACAACAGACTTCGAGATTGTATGTTTTTAATATCTGTGAATAAACTCGGTTCAAACAGTGTGATTCGGTTTTAAATCAGTGAACAGGAGCCTTCTTTGAAGATGTAATAAAATAATAGATGGATCTAACTCTTCACAGAAAAAGTCTGGGGTTTTTGGCTCCAGATTTATCCGGCAAGTTAAAGAGATGCCTGAGCTCAGGCCTGGCATCCTGCAGCACCAGGCCATGTAAATAATGATGGTTCTGGGGCATGGAGCAGTTACCAGGTGTTCCTGCATTCGTCTGAAAGAGCTGTCTTTTGGATGAAGAGGGGGAAAGGAAAGGAGGAAGATGCAGGGACAAGGCTCCTGCAGAGGAGCCAAAGACTCATGGCAGAATTGCCCGCTCAGGTCACAAGTCACGGAGATGTGTTAAAAAACATCCAAAGAATGAAAGAAGTGCTTCTCCCTCTACAAGAGGCTTCGAATGAAGGTGACATTGAGTTTCGGTGCTGGGAGAGGCTCTGCCTTCCAGGAGCAAGAATTGAGGTGACTCCAGTTTCCATCACCTCTCGGGAAGGGTGAAGCAGACGCATCCTGCGTGGGGACAGACCCGTCCTGTGCAGCCCCACGTCCCTGCGTTTGCACCTCCTCCCCCACCGTGCCCATCTAACCCTGCCTGCACCAAAGAGCCTTCAGAGCTGCTTCTGCTCCTGCTCCTGTGCAATTCCACCCCTGGAGCCGTCTGACGCGACACTGGTTAGAGCCAAAAACAGTCATACAACACGTTCAAGCAAAGAGGGGAACAAAGACAAAAGCCAAAGAAGCAAAACAAAAGATTCTCAACGTGCCGGAAGCTGTTAGCGCTGAGCTGCTCGACGTTATTGGGGCAAGGAAGAGGCAGTGGTTGATGGTTCATGGCATGGCCTGTGCAGAGGTGGGATGGCCGGGGACAGGCAGCGCACACGCAGGGGGTGCCATGCGTCACGAGGGGGGAACGTCTGGCATTGCTGGGGCTCAGAACCCTCCGACCCTACACCGGCCGGCGTCGAGGACAGGCCGGTTAAACCACGTCACCTTCCAGCCCTCCTCCAGAACAAGGCAAAGAGAGGCTCTGCTCTGCAAAGGCGCAAATGTAAGATGTATGTTATGTGCTGAATGCTCCAAATGAACGGGGTAAGCGGGACTTACCTTTTCTCCCCCTTTCCACAGGTCTGCAAAGTGCAGACCCTCGCGGATCCCGCTCAGGCCAACGTCCCAGCATGCCCTCAGCTGGTGATGTCCCACCCACCACTGAAGACTGCCTAGAGGGGTACAATGCAAGTCTTGTTTCGGTTTTTTTTTAAACAAGGTTGCACCTTTTTGTAAAGTTTTCTGCCAGTCGTTCTTTATCAACAGTGGGTGTTGGGGAAAAAGGCAACTCTACAAAAAGGTGCAAAGACTGGGGGAAGGGGGGGATTTGGCTTACCCCTATCGGCAGGTTCCTCAATGGTGGGTGAGGCGAGACCAAGAGAGGGCATGCTGGGGGCCCACACCGAGCCAGGGAGGGCAATCCAGGGTTGCTCTGCACTTTGCAGGTCTGTGGAGAGACAAAGAGCAACAGCCACGTTACTGAGGCGCTGAAGGGCTTGGGACACTCAGCACATGACAGGAGAGGAGGCGCCGGAGCACAGCCTGCAAGTCCAAAACACGGGGAGCACTGGCCACCTCACGAGGCTGTGTGGGCCAGATGGTGCTCCAAGAGAAATGGTGGCACCGAGGCTACTCCAAGACATGGATGCACATCCCAGAACCGAGGCACCGGCCACGAGGCCACTCCCAAACCAGAACTATTACATTGACCCAAAACCACTGGGTTTGACTGCTGGAAACCTGCACATTTGGAAGTTGGGGTGATTCAGGGAATTCTTCTGAAACCAGCACATTTGAAAGATCCACGATGGCTGTGTCGTTAGACACATCCAGATGGACACACCAGAAGTATTCTTGACAGATGAAAACCAATGACTGCCCCTAAGGGCAGCAGCAGCACTGACGAGGTGGCACATGCTGGGGGACACCTGTGCCCCAGGAAAAGAGATGGCAGAGGCACAAGTGAAGAACTCACAGATGGATTTCAGAGTGTGGGCAAAGCCAGACACGGGGAAAAGAAAGGAAAATGAAAGAAAAGTAGTGGAAAAGGTGGGAAAACAAGGAATGAAGTGACCAAAGCAACATGTGGAAGCACAAAGAAAGCAGGAACACACAGGTGCTGTGTATATTGTTTTTGTTAGTAAAATCCCTTTGCTCTGTTGGTGAGTTTTGCAGCACAGCCTCCCACAATGACTCGCAGACGCCGGGTTTGTTGTACGACGAACGCGCGACCACGAACGCGACGGCCGGGTCCTGGTGTGGAAACACTTCCACCCTCTCACACAGGGAAAAGGGGAAGGAGATCAAATCCATCCCAATACATACCAGTGACAAACATCCACAACCATTTCCAATTTCCCTAAATTTTGTCAGCCAAGCAACATCACCCCTGCATTCATCCTGACAAAACCAGAACCACCGGTGCATCGGAAGAGGCCCAAAAGCCTTCATCAGTGATGGACTTCACCAGTGTTAGAGCAGTTTTGAAATGAGCAAGTTGGGGTAAACTCACACTTCCAGACACGTTTCTTCCCCCAGGGGCTTGCCTCCCAAAGTCAGCAAAGGCTGGTGTGAAGTCAGGGCCTCGGGGCAGGATCCGGGGGTCCAGAGTCCGCAGCGGCAGTTTCGGCTGATTGACCTGTGCCGTGAGCAGAGCACACAAACAGGGGCTGCTCAGGGCTGCTGAGCTGCCAAAGGTCATTTCATATACAGACAACCTCTGCTAAACCATAACAGTCGTATTTAACATCCAAATTAAAGCTTTTAACAAACTGGGCAAGTTTAAGGCATCCATGTTTACACTAAAAATAAGCATTTAATTTAAAATACATCTTCTGCAGGTGACTATTGAGGAAACAGGTGGAGTTCAGAAACATTTCAAGGCTGAGCAGGAATTATGGAGGATAAAATCATGGTAGAATGGGCTTGGTTCAGGACCACAAAACTGCCACCTCACCCCAAAGCAATGGCTTTTGTGCCAGTAAGAGAGATGGGCAACCAAGCCCAGGAAGCTCAGAACAGTGAGAAACAATCAT
Organism: Climacteris rufus; assembly: GCA_013398175.1. NCBI lineage: Eukaryota > Metazoa > Chordata > Aves > Passeriformes > Climacteridae > Climacteris > Climacteris rufus. The sequence goes on from VZRZ01007223.1 coordinate 40,746, forward strand.
AGGAGACTAGTAGGTGGATGAAATAATTTTGGGAATAAAGCTGTGTTTTACAATTTGTCTAACAATACAACTCAGAGTGGAAATGTTTCTGCACATGAGGATCACCCATATCCCTGAATCCCAAGAATGAGTCTGTTGTGGTGCCATGAAAACCAAGGAACTCCCCAGTTCTCACTGAGAGCAGAAGGAGGCCTCAGTGTCAGCACTCAGAAATCCCAAGTGCTCCACTAAGCCCAGACCTCCAGCAGAGACAATCAGCTCTGAGATGAGGCTGGAGAGGAATCCCAAAACTGCCTGAGAATGGAGCTCTTGAAGATCTATTATTAGATCAGCTTGTAAGTAGTGATGAAACTGCTTCAGATCAAAAAAGAGTTTTCCTAAAAGCTTCTCTCTGCTTTTTAACCACAGAACTGATCTAATAGAAGCCACTGCCTCTCTGCCCAGCCTTGCTTGGATCCTCAGCTCTTCATGGCTGGATAATTTTAAAATTTAGTAACGACCTGGTATAACTTAATCCAGATAAAGAGCATTCAAATCACTACAGTTTTTAATCATCTGTGCACCTTCATCAGGCACCAACGCCTCTATTTGAAGAATTCTGTGATGTGACCAACTATCCCCTCTTCCCACCAAAAGCCTGCATGGAAATGGGTCAGAAACGAGGCATTAGGGATCTTTATTTCTGCCAAACTCACCTGTTTGATGGGCTCTCCCCTCACCTTGTCGAGTACCACGTCGCTGATGGGAGGCAGCCCCTCTGGCTTCTGGATGCAGGCAGGCATGAACTGGATGTCCAGCAGGAACTCACGGTCGTACTGCTTCTTCCCCTCGGGGTCCAGGGGCTTCCACTGCTCTATAGGGAGAGAAGGTCCCTGAGAGTCACAGGAAACAAACCCTCTGCTCACCCTGACCTGCTTCCAGTAAATCCAAAGGGAAGAGGCTGCTGCAGCTGCCTGGGTAATTTTATTTTTATGTTGGAGGAGAGAGGAGAAGAACACACGCGGCATTGAAGGGACATAAATAATGGGGAGTGTAGAGGCAGGTCCAGAGTAACCACACAGGCATCTGGTCACTAATTCCAGTTCCAACCCACCTCAGCTAACTCTGGCTTTCACTCTCCTGTGGGATATGATGGAATGGGGACAATTCCCAGTTTCTGGGTGAAAATACAGAAGTTACAGTGGTTTCTCTGGTGTAAAAGGGAGTTATAAACACAGAGTCAAGGGGAGCACAGCAGCAAACCAAAATATCCTTTGAAAATGTGAAAAAATGGAACTGTGAACAACCCAAGCTGGAGAAAACAGGGTGAAACCAGAGAAGTCAAAACCACAGGCCACGATCTGGGAATCACCACTTTCCACCCATTTCTCATGGGGCTTTCTGGGTGTGATGGGCCCTGCCTGATGCAAATCACAACATAAACCTACAGCCACTTCAGCACAAGGAAAATCTGCATCTGGTGGCCTGGAGAAGGGATTTTCAGCACAGTTTGTTTGAAGTTAGGGAAGAAAACCTGTTTTATTTGAAGGAAAACATCTGTGTAAGATGCTGCCTTTGGATGTCCCTGATGCCAGACTGCCTTGCTCAGCATTTATCAGCCCTTCAAGTATTTCTTATTCCTTCATTTCACTCCCTGACCACTGGCTTGAGATCTCTGGGATCTGACCATCCACACCCCTGCAGAGGCCACAAGCAGGGACTTACTCCAGTGATGGATTTTAATAACTGGGAATGAAAATACACAGAAGTAATTACAAATTTTAGCTCTTTGTGCAGTTTTATTTCTACAAAGCTTCAGGATAAAGGGGTGCAGAAATGGTTTGGCTGGGTCCCAGCCAGAATTCCTGGCCTGTCCACTGTGCCACACTGCCTGTCATTTATCATGGAAAAGCTCTGACAGCAACAACAAACAGTTTATGTGTAGTTTCCTTCTCCTGGAAAGTTCTCAACGAGCTGTTTTAACATGAAGAGCAGCTGGGTAGCATCACAGGAAGGATCCCCAATGCAGGGAGAGACCAGAATCAAACACAAATCCTTCAAAAGGCAGAAATTCCCCTTTTTAGAAGAAGTAGAGCTGAAATCGAGGATTATTGCACAAGGCTGATGTGTGTTGCTTTCCCAGGGACCAATCCAACCCCTCCAGCTGAGTGAAAGGACATCCAGAGCAAACTGGGGTTGTTCTGACTGCACCAAGCTGATGAATTATGGATTAATTTCAGGGAGTGCCTTGCTAATGAACTGGTCAGGTACCCTGAGTGTGGTGAGCTATCAAGAGGCCTCAGTGTTTCTCCCTCACGACACGATGGTGCTAAATTAATAAAACCAAAGCAATTGAGGTCTTTGTCAGAACAAAGTGGTGCAGAAATAACCACTGCAGTGAAATCCCTCAGTGGTGGTGCTCCTTGTCACCAGGTTCTCCAGGTCCTTCCTTATTGTTATTATATTCTAATTTCTGGGCTTCTAAAAAAATGACTAATTTATTTGGAGTCAGTTTCACTTGAATAAGAGATGGCTTAAAAATTGGGAGCAACTAAGAAGTCAGTCTCAGGTCTCTCTAAACAAGGTGAATTAATTGAGGTTCAGGTCTACAAATTATATTCATAAATAACAAAAACGCTTCACAGACATCCTATACCCTAATTAGTGGGACTGAGCTGGACAGTGCCGGGGTTGAAAATCACAAACTGTTTCTTTTCCTTACTTTTCTAGAAATCAGGAGATCTATGCAGCTTTTTAGCCAGGAAATTAAATCTTTCTGAACACACATATTCTTATTTAGGACCCAATGAGCATTTTCATTTCTTATTTAAGCACCTCTTACTTCAGAGATACACGGGTTTATATGGAATTTCTTGGATGGTTCCCAGCTGTCAATCACACAGGAACCAATTCACTGCTATTTCCACTGTGCTGCAACCACCATTCAAATGCACAATAATTTCAAGGAATCAGGGATTTTCTTCTGTTCATCATGACCAGCAAGACAAAAACAATTTTCCCCTCGTGTTCCCCTGGAAGGTCTCTCGGGGCCTGTTGGGTTGCAGATCCCAGCAGAGCTGGACACTCAGTGAACACTGAACCCCCTTCCAGGAGAGGGGTGACACACAGGGTGACACACAGGGTGTCAGCAGCCCTTCCAGGAGGAGGCAGAGTGGGACAGCACCTACCTGGTTTGTACTGGTACACGGGCCCCTCTGCAGAGCTCTCCGTGCAGCCGCAGTTGGCCTCGGCGCCCTCGCCCTCCGAGACGCTCTCGGCCCCGTTCCGCACCGGCTCCGCCTCCTGCTCCCCGTTCTCCTCCACAGGTTTCACTGCTTTGAGCTCCGAGGGTTCCCTCTCCACCTGAAGCCCATGGCTCATTTTCTCCTGGTCGGATTCAAGTACTTTGTCCCCTGAAGGTTCCTCCTCCTCCTTGGGCTGGAGCACAGAGGTTACGTTAGAAACACCCTGACAAATTCAACGCACGTGAAACGGCTCTTCGTGGATTCACACGGCATTTTTGGGAGCAGCAGGAATACAAATGCATCTCACACAGGGATATGGAACACCACACTGAGCCAGCAGGTGATTTATCAGCTCATTTCTGTGACTAACCCACTGATAATTAACAGTGCAATTGGAAAGACTCAGCATTGCCCACGAAATCCCCATGGGACTGGATGGGAGGAACTGTTAAGCCACAAGCAATCCCGGCCTGGAAAGACGACTGTGCCTTCCTCCTCTCCTACCACCCATGCTCAGGGATGGTAAAGAGCACAAGGTCCTTGTTTTGGGGGATCCTTCCTTGAAACAGCTGCTGCCAACTGGAGCAGATCTCACTACGGAAGGTAATGTGAGATACAGCCACAATTCCAGCATCTCTGCTGAATTTGTATTTCAGGAAAAAGCACTGATAGTATCCCTGGCTGTTAATTTTAGAGCTCTCCAAGGACACAGCCTGATTGTGCATTCAGACGAGGAGGCGTCGGAACGCGCTTCTCCTGGGAGAAATCCCAGCGCTCCTCGGCTCTGAACAAAGGAATAACTTCATTGAGGATGCTCTGGAGGAGGCTCCCGATCCTTTCGCCTCCCTACCTGAGGGCACCACATCCTGAAATGCTTTTTGCAGATTTTTCAAGGAAATTCTCTGAAGAATTCCTCGGTGGAACTGCGAGTGGTGCAGGAGACACAACTCCTCCAGTGAGGGCTGAGGAGAGCGTGCAGGAGGAACCTGCTGGTGCAGCCCCAGTGACACCCTGTGCTCTCCTGCTCTGCATCACATCTGGCCAACATCAGCTTTTATCTACGCACTGGGCACTCTGAACTTTCACATTTTTACTCTCTTGCTCCCTTTCTGATCAATTCTAGCCCTAATTTGACCCAGGCTTTTAAACAAAGCTCCCTGCTGCAATATCCCTACCACAACAGCAGCAAAAGAGGTTTTCTTTACTCATCCACTCTTGAAGTGGTTTTGCCTGAAAACTTCAGTGTTTTCCTTTCTCAACTTCTCCATCAGCTGATCATCAGAGAAACTCTCCTTAGGCTGGATCATCCCTGCACAGAAGAACCTGCCCAATGTCAGGATGGTCCCTCGGACCCAACCAGGGCAGTGCTGAGGGATCCAAACCTGCTTTTCCCTCACCCTTCACTGGAAGGACAGCACTGATGTTTTCCTCAGTGCTGGGAGGCTGGTGGAAGTCTAGTGGAACCATCCAGTGAAAGGTGTGTCCCTACCCACGGCAGGGGGTGGATCAAGATGGTCTCTAAGGTCCCTTTCAACCCAAACCTTGGGATTCTGTGACTCTCTTAGTTATTAAATTAGGCAAAGCCAAAGAAAACTGAAGAGCTTCAACAGGGAACAGACTGAAACCTGTTGTCTAAAGGATGCTGAGGAATAGTTCCTCCCAAAACCTCTGCCCCAGACCCTGTGAGACAATGAGGAAGCAATGTCTCTAAAACAGTTTCAAGAGAAGAACATCACCATTAAATTTGGGTAAAGCAGGACTGGGGTTCCCTCTCACCTCTGTTTCTGCCTCTGTCACCTCCTCAGTGGCTTGGGTCCGGTCTTTTGGTTTCTTCCAGGTCTTTGGTGCAGTTACAGCTGTTTGGGCTGCAATGTAAATGTGCATCTGTTACAAGACTGAATTACAGAGAGCTGATGTGGCTGTGGGTGATGCACTTCCCTCTCAGAGGCTGCTCTGAGGGACAGCAAAACCAAGCAGTTGCAGCCTTGTGAAGGATTCAGCTTCATTTAACAACTTTGGCTTTCAATGCAGCAACAACAATCATCAGAATGACATTAAAACATGGGAATTGTTTTACAAGTTGCTCATGCAAGCTCCAAATGGCACTTGGGAGTAGCAAGAAGGTTCACTGCCAACAGCACAAGGATCATGCAGGGCAAAAAACCTTCAGGAAGTCAAATTTTTGGGAAGATCAGGTACTGGCTGGGAGGGAAGGTCGTTCTCAACATGTTTTTCTCAAGAATTGTAACACTGTTTTGATATTAACCATAAGCAAGCCCAATTTTCCAGTATATCATCCAAAAGGATCACTCCTCCAATCCTGCAGCACTGCTCCAAGATGGATTTATATTTCAATTTAAAAGCAGGTTCATAACTCCACCATTAATTATCTCCCTGGCCAACTGAGTCAAAGGAAACACCAGAGAATATTCCCAAGATCAGCACTGATTTACTCCAATCACGTTTTCCCCCTACAGGGTAAAAGAAACCACACAATATAGTAAGAGGAGACAAACCCATTAATCCAATCTGCTCTTAATTTGTGGCAACTGCTCTCAGCTTAAATTCGGATCCCAGGCACACATGCCCAGCTAACACAGTGTAAATGGCATTGATTTCATGACTGAAGTTTACTGCAAACACATTGCCAGCTCCAGCCTTTGGTTCCCAGCAGATACTGTGGAAAAACGCAGCGTGCACTTCCTTGATTACAATAAAGTACAATTTTGAAAGGCTCTTCACTACAGATAAGTAAGAAGAGTTAGTAACAGCCAAACATCCCAAAAGTAAAGGTTAATTAAAAAAAGAAAAGTCTTACTTAAATATTCAAACATCATCTGGCCATTCACAGAACTGATGGCTGCAAAAATCATCTGGGTCTCCCAAGCTCCAAGTCCTGCACGCCCCATCCATCACAGCTCCCTACAGAGAGGGTTTAAGAGCAGGGCAGAGCCCCAGCACGAATCCTGAATTTCCTGGGGCTCAAAGGAGGGGAGAGGACGGACCAAGCAGGCCCAGACTGCCTCACACAACCAGGATCAGCCTTTACTGCTGCTGAAGGCACCTCAGCAACAACAGCCGAGCTACTCCCACCGTCCTGGGGTGAAACCAGGGCTGGGGAACGGCCACAAGTCCATGAACGTGGTGATTCCTGGGATTTAGCAAAGCACAGATCCAAGTGAGGCTCCACAGTTCCCTCCTTTGCAAAATCTGCTAAAACTGAATGAAAACGGAGAACTTTCCAAGTGCTGTTTTCAGTCTTCTTGTTTGGGGACGACACTTCTGCACTTCCAGAGGGTTTCTCCAAGAAGGGAGAACAAGAAGTAACAACCTCAGTACTGCCACAGTCAAGTAATTTAATTGATCAACCCCAAAGTTTTTTAACTGACAGAATTTCACTCCCCTCAAGCCCAAACCATGGAAACCATCCACAGTGTAAATAATTTTTAACCACAGAGAAATAAACTCAGGGGTCATGGATTTGGGGCTGGCAAAGGTCTGGGGTGTTTCCTTCCTCAGGCTCTCAGGATGTGAACGTTATTGCTGCTCAAGAATACATTTTTTCCACCTTCTTTTTTGGCAAAAGAAAGCTCTGTAGAGGCTGTGATCCTGCCAAGCCTCCTGAATGAGTCTTGCCTTCAATCCCACGGCTTCCATCAGCCCGGGGTTCTGCAGCCGGAGCAGCTCCCGGCCGTGCTGCGGAGCTGCCCGGGGTGCATCTCCAGAGATGCTGCTCAATTTTTCCCCTCTTCAAATAGCAGACATCAGATTTCTTTTTTTCTGTCAAGTTCACATTTCTGCTGCAGGAACTGGCTCCAAGGAGAATTTGTGCTGATGTGTGTTTAGAAAACCAAGCGAGTTCAGGGGCTGAGCCTCCCAAACCACAAATCCAACAGGACAATGGCATTATCCACCTGAAGATGGAGTTTCAGCTGCAGGGCTGTAGGGAAATACAAAGCAATGTATCCAGTTTGGCTCTTGGAAAGGGACATCTTTGGACACTTCTGTTTTTTTCCAATTTCTTTGTACCCAGATTGAGCATCTTCACATGCTCTGCAACAGTTCAATTCCTGCCCAAATGCAGTTCCATTTTTGCCACCGTTGGCACTTCCAGACCTTGTTTTCAGCTGTTTTAGGTAATTTCATTGCACTGGAGAAGGGACACCAGCAAACCCAACCAACACTCTGAGCTCTTATCACTGCTTACAGAAACAAGGGAGATAGCAGGAGGGACAACACAGATTTAGGACTGAAAAGAGGAACAAACCCTTAATTCCCAACTATCCAGGACACCACTCCCAGTGCTAAGAGCACCACTGCAGGAATCTGCTCCACAGGCCCCAGGCTGCCTCAGCCCATCTCTCCAGCTGCACCACGTTCCCACTGGAACATCTGCCCACAGCATTTACCCACCAGCGAGTGCACGGCCCAGCCAGGGGCACAGGAGGCCTCTCCTCTCTGATGTGCTGCCAACTGTGAACACTAAATTAATACCAGCTCCTATATTTTTATTTTTTTATCCAACATGCCATGAAAGACCAAAGCAAAGACCCACCATGCCTTCCTGCTCATGGAAAAGAAAATATATTCCAGTGGCTATGGCAGCAAACCAAGGAAAAGGCGACACCTGATTTATGTTTCTGCCTCTCCAGATTTCGGTGCTGGAGAAATTTCTCCAAGATATTTCCAATTACTGCCCCAAGTTGCTCATTACAGCCTCCCCAGCTCAGAAAACCCAGGACTTGCCACAGCTGGGCTACTTTATACTGAAATGTCTCATAAATGAGCTCTGTGAGAAGCAGCTCTTTGAATTCCGTGTGTATTAAGCTCTTTTGGCTTCCTGTGTTCCAAGGAGCTCTGCCTGGGACACACATCAGTCTCTCATTTTCCTCTTTGCCTCTCCTAATAGCCATGATAGAATGATGACATCAAAGGCTTCAAGTCTCTGGTAGCACCTTCTTCTGCAGAAATTCCACTCCACCATCATTTTTCCTGTTTTGTTCCCTGAAAAGTGCTGGTCCCTCACTGCAGCTACAGAAACCCCAGAATTTAACAGAAAAGCAACAGCCATTGCTGACTTTTAGCCAGAGCAATGTTTTTAGTGTGGATCAGAGTACCCAGGTCCTCTCTTGATAATATCTCTATTTTTCTCCTTGTAGAGAAGGTGAGTAGGAATTGATTATTTTAAAAGCCACCTGCTCTTGTCCCTTGCAGATAACAGCTCTGCCTGTCCTGAAAACTGCAGGTAAAAGTCCCTGAGGAGGCAGGAGTGCAAGCTGTGCCCTCACAACAGGGGGAACGTGCCCTCTTTGGGCAGATGCTCAGACCAGGAACGTGGTCAGCAGCAAGCAGCACTCCCTGGGCACAACATCCTGCACTTCCCAGAGGTTTAATGCTCTGAAACCCTCCAAATCTTCCCCATTTCGTAGGGAAGCAAGACCAAGGATGCTGATGAGCAGGGAATGATGATCTGGTGACTGGACCAAACCACTAAAGCTGCTGACTCCTTCATGCAGGCCAAGGCAGCTGAGGGTGTTCAGAGTAGGTAAAATTCAGTGTCAAATACAACAAGGGTGCTCCAGTAGGATCCCCTGACCTTGGGAATCTGGTGGAGACCTAACAACCCTGGAAAAGGAAGAGTGGAGGTTCCCCTGGATCTCTCCAGGGTCAGCTCTCCCTGCAAACATCAACAAAGTCGTTTTGTTGAGCTGTAAAAAAAGAATTGCTGCAGGACAAAGATGTTTAAGGGTCTGAATATATTTCCTCTCTCCACACAAAGCCTGATGGAGCAAAAAATCCAGGTCTTGTTTCTCTGACTGTTGGATAGAAGATGTGTCCTGTAAAGCACTCCAGGAACAGGTAAATCCCTTCATTCACCCCTGGAAAGCTGCTGCCTCCATTGCAAAACATGGGATCCACACAGGACTCTGTGGGGCAGTTCAGGGAGGAGGGGTTGAAGGTCTCATTCCCAAAATTAGGGAGGTCAGGTTATAACTGTGAAAAGGACATGCAGGAGGAACTGCTGCAGGAATGGGATTATCCCCAGAGGTCCCAGCAGTGTCCCAGTGAGCCCAGCTCGGCTCCCTTTAAAGGGAAAGCAGTGGGATGATTTGTGGCTGAGCTGTTCTGGAATAAAAACACCATTCTGCTGAAAACCCCAAAGAAATATTGCTCAGTCACAGAGCTCTCAGCTATCAGCACGTGCTCAAGAAGTTTCCCTTACCCCAGGTTCAATCCTAACTCCAGAGCTCATAAATAACCTCTGGGCCTTTAGTCCAAGAAAAACACAATAATATAATCCTTTCTATTTGCTCCTGAAGTTCAGCATCTGGATTTTCCAATGTATATGGCAGAATGTTCCTTGTTCCTGAATTAGCAGGCAGCCTCAGATGATGTTATTTCAATCTCTCTTCCTCTCTCCAAGAAAGAACTGGAAAATTATTGCTCAAAAGAAGGCTGGCAGAGAAATGCAGAAGTTCAAGATCATTGAATCAGGGGTAAAGCACAAAAAAACACTTGGAGAGCTTTGTGCTTTCTTTGAAGCCCTGAGCTTTTAATAGAAATCTGAGTTTCAAGTCTTCTTTTACATGACTTGAGAACTCCTTGTTTTCCTGTTGCCAAAGCCAGTGGCTTGGCTAATGTGTGCTCTGGAGCATAATGACATTACAGCATTAAAATTAATCTTCTGCATAATTAAAAGCCCCAAACACTGTAAGTTAATTTTTTTTTAATTTAAACTACAGGCCATTACAAAGCCAGCAATAACACTGCAAGCTGCAACCTGCCTAAGCAATACCTTATTTACAGAGTCCCATTTCTCTCCTTTGTAAGGAAATTAATTTGGATTATGAAGTAGCTTGGATTGAAAGAACAACAAGTGCCAGAGCAGTGAAATGACCCGAGTGACATAAAAATAGAAGAAGATTAACAGGAAAAAATCCTCATGGCTGGTATAGTGAAGGGATCTTTTGCTCATCTGTAGATCCTGGATTTTATTTAAACTCAGCATATTGACCATCACACACACATGGAACAGGGCCAACCTTGGCCTTTCAGCTCATTTAACCCAGGGCAGAGCCTGAGATTTCTGAGGCCATTTCCCAGCTATGAAAAAATAAACTAAAACAAAACCTATTTTACATGTTACTTAAAAAAAATGAAACCAACAAGACCTAAATCACAACTGAGTGTTTGTCCTCTTTGTCCAAGCTTCACCAAGTTCCAAGGAATTTAAATAACTGCAGAACAGGGTGGAAAAGTGTGACACATGAAATGCTTTAACACTGCTGGGTGTGAAGAACAGCCCCCGTCACACCCCTCCAGCAGCAAATACAAGGAATGGATCATTAAACTTCTTTTCCACAGTTTCATCTCCAGAAGTCCTGAAAAAAAAGCAGTTTTCCACAGAAAAAACACAGTGTTAATCCATCCAGTGCCAAACCAGAGACGTGACAGGGCTGAAACCAAACGCAGGTAACAACGCTCAGAGAAACAGGCTGGATTTTACAAGGTGGCTGCTGAAATTGCAATTTTTAGTGAATTTTAAACTGCAAAATGCAAAATTTGAATTTAAAATTGTAAATTGTATATTTTGCTTGGAGGTGATTTTTGCAGAGGAAAAGCAGAAGCATCACTAATACAGGCTGGGCAGGTTGAGGTGTGGGACACTGGGGTAACCTGGGGTATGAGACACTGGGGGGTGACACTGGGCTGTGACATTGGTGTGTGATTGGTGTGTGACACTGGTGTGTGACACTGGGGTGTGACACTGGAGTGTGACTGGTGTGTGACCCTGGTGTGTGACACTGGTGTGTGGTGTGACACTGGGATGTGACACTGGGGTGTGAC
>VZRZ01007223.1:53115-93419 GCA_013398175.1 Climacteris rufus
CTGCCGCGCTGCTGGGCTCCGCGCACGCCTCGGCACCGCGATCTTCCGCGGGAGGAGGCGCCGCTGCGGCCGTGCAGGCCGTGGCACTGGCTGTGGGCACGGCCTCCTCCTCTGGGGAGGCCGGGTCACATTTGTCCTCGGGCTCCGGCTCCGGCTCCGGCTCCGGCTCCGGCGCGGGCGGGGCTTTGCTGGACACGGGGACAGCGGCGGCGGCCGCGGTGGCCACGGGAGAGGCCGGGGCCGGCGAGGGCGCGCGAGGAAGCTCTGCTGGGGTTTCCACCGACGGGGGGGCCTCGGTCGCCTGCCCAGCTTGATCCTTCTTCTCCCCAGCAGGCTCCGGTCTGAGGACTGGAGAAGGTGGTTTTAATACTGCATCTGGTTTTGGCTTCTCTTCTGGGAAAGGAGATAAAAAAGGCAACGTTACAAGGCAACTCCGTGTTCCTGCCTGGTGTCTTGGCTCCCGTGGTCCCCAGTCCTGCATTCTGACAGGGAGCTCCGAGGAGGACACCAGGGGCACCTGCGGCTCACCTGGAACCTGAAGGGAAAGTTCAGACAGCAAATCTGAACGTGCAAGCCCTGCCATCCTGGGAAAAGAAGGATCTGGGGAGACCCACTGCAGCCTTCCGAATTTCCTAAAGGGAGCTTATAAAACAGGGAAAGCGACTTTCTACATGGACAAAGAGCTGCAGGACAAGGGGCAATGGGTTAAACTGAAAGAGAAAAGATTTAGATTACATGTTTGGAAGAAATGTATCAAAGCAAACCCCAAAATCTTACGCACAGAGAAGTCCCTGCACTTCCCCTGTGCTCAGCAACAGACTTGGTGATCCCATCCCTGCCATGACCATGATGCAGCTCTGAAAGTTCTGCTGCAGCTCTGCTGCTTCCCACTTCTTTGCAACAAAAGTATGACCCATCATCGTTTAGGATCTTGCAGGAACACTAAACTCCTTCAGGACACTGTCACACCAGCAAAAATAATTCTGGAAAAGCCAGAGGCACAAACCTGCCCTTCAGATTAGGGAGTCAAAGGCCACAGCCAACCCCAAATCATCAAAATTCTGGTAGAACTGAGGAGGTTTGGCTCTGCTGGATTTCCATTTGGGGCTTATTCAACAGCTCAGCTGAAGGGAAAGGGTTTTTGAAGGAGAACCCATCTGAAACTGCCAGGAGCACTGAACCCCACCTTCAGGAAGAGCTGGAGCAAAACCGAACTCTGCTTGCAGCCATCGGCAGCGTTACAGGGGCCACGGCCAAAGCAGTAGTTTATCAACTTAATGAGGCACCCAGGGAGGTGGCTTTGGAGGAGGATGACAAGTGAGGAAAGAGATGGGAGAGAGTATCCCAACAGCTGATTTTGATTCTGGAGGCTCCGTGGACGAAGAAGGACGTGGGAACTGGTTTAGAGAAGAAAACCTCTGATTCCTGGAACATCCTTTGCAGAACTCCTGGAGCATTCCTGACATTTACAGCTGGCTATAAACAACTGCCTGGATATTCTCTCCTCGAGTCAAATGAGAATGCTCAAAAAAAAAAAAACCCCAAATGCATTCAAAGTGTTTAGAAAATCACTCTGAGAGATAAAAGCAGCAAAAATCCACAGCTGCGTTTGAAACCAGAGGCTTAACTCACTTCCTTCAAACCACACCTTATCTGGCCATGGATACAGGCTGTGCGTGCAAAATTCCAGAGAAAAGTGATTTGAGGAGGGATTTCAGAGAATGAGGAGCAGATTTGGCTAATGAGAAACAAATCTGAACTTGAACCCCCATCCTGGAGAACAAATCTCTAAGTCCTCCTGGCAGAAGAGGCCTCATCCCTACCAACTGTTACGGAGAGTCCCGTGGAACAACTCACAGTTGGGGAGGGAAAACAAAAATCAGTGCAATTCATCCCAACTGGATCAGATCCCTCTTCCTAAATACGCTGAGATCATTCCTCATGTTATATTTAGAAAGTATTTACAGGAAATGTTGGCTGCTCCAGGGGAAGTATCAAGAGATTTTTTTTTTTTAAATCTCCTGATAAATACAATTTTTGCAAAATTATTCCTTAAGAATCCTTTCACACACCTGGTGGGACAGACCCTGCTGCCTCCTCCATGGAAAAGCCGTTGCTGGGCTGCTGGGTGGTCCCAGTGGCACAGACTGGCCAGGGCAGCAGATGAGGAAGACTTTACTGCATAGGGGAATTTGTCTCTGCCCCGTGTGTTTATCTGACAATAACTGCTGGGCTCGCTGCCATTTTTCCATCTTTTGTCCCCATGCAAACACTCACGAGGCACTGGGACTGAGTCAGTGTCAGCAGAGGGGCTGGGGAGCTTTCCAAACTCTGGGATCTGACATGAATCTGTTTTCCACAAACTGTGTTGTACATTCTCCATGTCTGATACATTGCAAGATTTGGAAAGAGGTTCAAAAGGAGGATAATAATACTCCAAACATCCTCCTGAACCTCTACAAGTGGAACAAACGTGGGTAGCTCTGAATCCATGCAGTTATCCCACTGCACCTCCTGCACCAGGCTGGCCTGCAGCCAGCCTCTGTGGGCTTGGCCATCAGCTTGGGCTGGATTCTCCAGCAGATCCTGGCCTCTGGCAGCCTGGCTGATATAAACACACCCACAGCATCTATAGAAACCACAGCCTGCACCTAAATCATGTGATTTTTCAAGGTATTATAGTAGCAATTCCTATATCTGGTCCAGTGGAAGGTGTCCTTGCCATGGCAGTGGGGTTGGAATGGGATGAGTTTAAGGTCCTTCCAACCCAAACCATTCTGGGATTCTTTGAAAAGCCAAACGCTTGTCTTTCAAATTAAAAAACCCAATGCAATGCAATCCCAAATCCAGCCTCAGGAATGACTGCAACACTGAACCAAGTGGGCCTGCAGACCCTGGGCTGCTGGCTCAGCACACAGCTCCATTCCTGAGCCAGAGCTGAGCCTGGGGAAGGGACCAGATGCTGCTCATGGTTCTGAACAGCTGCACAGCCACCACTGGGTACCACAGAATCCCAGTGAAAGCCTGAATCCAAACTTCAGGGAGGCACAGGGGAGGATCCCACCCACAGGATGAACACAGCAAGGGGACTTCAGGCAAGGCACAATGCTGGTTTCAATAAACACTTCAGCCATGCAGCCCTATCTGTCACTGCTTTTGTTCTATAGCAAGAAACATCCTCAAAACGGAAGTGAAAAACCATTTTGATACCTTGGCATGTATTTCTGGAGAGACATGCCTCCCTCAAGCCATTAATTCAATCTAAATAATATTAATGGTGTCTATTAATTACTGTCCTGTGACTGACACCAAGCCCCACACTGCTCTGCTCCCCCAGGCCATGGCCCAACCCTCTGGGTGTTATTCCAGGGCTCTCCCTGCAGTGCTTACATAAATGTGCTCTTTAGCAGTTTTTGGACTGGAACAAATGTTTGACTCTTTCTGGGATGGAACAGAGACAAACACAGGGAAGCTCTCGGTGTTAAACCCCAGTCAAGCTCTGACTTATGTTTAATCCAGCACTGTCAGAGCTGTGTAACTAAATAAACACACTTACTTCCAGTATACTCACAGTTGCCCACAAAGGGATTAAGTTAAAGAGAGAGAGGAGAGGGATAAAACCCGTTTGTCTGGAATTCCATGTTTTCATATACGAAGATGAAATAGTGTGATGGAAAGTGCTGGATTTCCAGAGATCAGAGTTCAAGGAGCTCTTGGTCATATGGTTCAGTGGTAGGTGGTCCTGTGATGAGCAGGGGGTTGGACTTGGTGATCCTCACAGGTCCCTTCCAGCTGGAGATGTTGTGGGATTCCATGGCTTTACAGCTCAGCACCAGCTCTCTTGAGAGGGCAGATGCATTTCAGTGCCTGCATCATGGTCACTGGTGCCACCAGCACCAAGGTGTGCTCAGGGATGTCCCTGGCAGCACGAGGGACTCGGGAATGTCAGCAGAGGGGACACAGACTGGGAAGAGCAGCTGTGCCAGAGCTGGGCAGCACCAAACAGCCAAGGGAGCTCAGGCAGCACAGCCACAGTGGAGCCAATGGACAGCAGACCCACCCACCCCTTGTTCAGGTGACTCTGGGAACATCAAAGCTTGGCACCAACATCTAGACAGAGCCACAGCTCCCCTTCAAGTGGGAGATGGGACCAGACCATCCCCCAAAGGTCCTTTTTCAACCTTTTACAACCAATTTCTAGACAGTGCAGCAGTTCAGAGGCACAGCACTGGAAGAGGGAAACCCTGATGTCCACCTATGGCTGTAGAAGAGCAAGCCCAGGGACATCACCCTTGGCTTTCCAGCAGTGACCGTGCTGCAGTTGGGATTGAGGACACTTGCAGCACCAGAGATGTTGGTTTCTCCCCTTTTCTAGAGCTGTGCTCCTCTGGCTCTTCGTTTTCCTCTAGCAAACTTCTCCCAGGGAACACAAGAGGACAAGGGGAAACGGCCTCAAAGTTGTGTTCAGTTTGGGTATTGGGAAAATTCCTTCATGGAAATGGAGATCAGGCACTGGCACAGGCTGTCCAGGACAGTGGTGGAGTTACCATCCCTGGAAGTGCTCAAACAGTGTGTGGATGTGGCACTTGGGGATGTGGGTTAGGGGTGAACATGGCAGTGCTGGGATAGAGGTTGGACTCAATGATCTTGGAGGGCTTTTCCAACCTAAACGATTCTCTGAATGCTCTGAAATAAAAGATCTCAGCAATTGACAACTCCCCTGCTCTGGGCAGAGCCCTGGGAGGCTGTGATGCTGTGGATAGCTGGGAAGCAAAAGGTGCTGTCAGCTCTGTATCCCAACACCCACCCCACTGATGGGCACACATCAGTAGCTACAGCTTTCCACGCCTATAAAATTCCAGTGTGGGAAGAGCCTTGTTGTGCTCCTTTGGCCTCCTGGGACAGTTCCCCAAACAGTTAAAAAAATCTCCCTTCCAATGTATATTATGGAATATCCTGAGTTGAAAGGGACCCATCAGGATCACTGAGTCCAACTCCTGGCCCTGCTCAGGACATGCTGAGGATCCCCTGCTGTGCCTGAGAGCACCGTCCAAGGAAATGGAATTTTAAGGAACTTCTTCCATCTGTACCATTTTACCCAAGTCAGCAAAATCTGCTATGGGCTTTATGAGACTCTTTGCACACTAATGGGTTTTTTCCTAATTTATGTTGCCCATTCCTGCAGGACAGGACACACAAGCAGAGGGAGCCATATGATCCTCTGGATCCGTGCCACTGCCATGGCTAATTATCCAAACGATCCAAAGCCTCTCTGGCTAAAGCATTTCCCCGACAACACGCTGGTTTCTGGAGGATGGCACATGGGTGAGAGGAGTTTCATCCTTCTCTGTGCTCTGGAACAACGTTTAAGACACAGAAGCTTGAAGACAATTATTTTTAACCAGTTCCACATTAGCAAATTCCAATTAATTCCCTTAGCAACACACTTAAAATGTTCCACTGGAGGAAGAGAAGTCCCTCCCCTCCTATTTCTGCTGCCTGCTGGCCTCCCTGCCAAAAATATTCCAAGTAAAACAAGAAAGGAGGGGAAAAAAATCAAGGACTGCAAAGCAAGAGGGAGGAAACGTCCATGGACCGACCTTGTGTGGAGGCAGGGCCGCAGGGGGGGCAGCTCTCGGCAGCTCCGGGCACGGGCTCGGGGAGCTGGCTGGGCACCTGCTGGGGGAGCACAACACGGTCACAACGGGCTGGGAACACAGCCACAGCCAGCAAAGGCACGGGGGCAGCTCAGGCAGGGAGAGATAGGGAGGAGAAATCAAAGGCAGGGAAAAGAAAGAGAAAAAAAATCAAGAGAAACGATACACACGATTGGATAGATTTAAAAAGGGCATGGGAAAGGGAAATGCAGCAGGAAAAGGGGAAAAGATGATTACTGTTAACAGCAGCAAGCACGAGACAGCACAGCACAGTTAGCAACACACTTTGTTGTCCCAATGCTTCTTCCAGGAGCTGCAGGAATGCTTCTCCACGCAGGACACACCCCAAGGCTCCTGGATCTCTCTGTGATTCAAGTTCTCTTTTGGGACTCAACTCCTTTCTCAACTGATCCACTCTTTCAACCCCCTTAGAGATTTAAATCTATTTCTTTACTCTTCCATGTATTTATCAATAGCTGATGTGTGCAGGAGTGGATGAATCTGCACACACACCAGTCATTATCCCAACAGGAAAATCATCCAGGTTGGGGGTGGTTGTATGAAATAAAATCCCCCAATGTCACCTACAACCACCCCGGGGGTGGGACCTGCAGGGCAAGAGCAGAATAAACCCAACAGGGCAGAAATCTAAGGGAGAGCAGGAGGAGCTGATTCCCAAAGAACGTGGGAAGAGCTTGTCTGTGTGGAAGAACAAAACAAAAAGACCAGCAAAGGCTGCAGGGGCCCTGGCCTGGGGCAGAGACCACATATTTTAATTATCTCCCACCATTAATGGGAACTTGTGTTGACGAAAGTTTGATAAAATCCTTTTTATTTAAAAATCTCACAGTTTAAGGAAGACCAAGTAACTGCACCAGACTCGAAGGTGAGACCCTTGTTGGAGTGAACACAGATGGGGCAAGGCAGCTGTTCAAAAATTCCCCTTAAATACACACCAGGGACCAGGCACAGAAGAAAATGGGGCTGAATTTCAATTTCCCAATCCCAAGTGGAAAGCCAGGCAGCTCCCTGAAGGTGTCTGCTCTCACCCAGCTCCACACCATGAACTTCTCAGAACATCTATAGGAAAAGGGATTTTTAAACAATCCAAACACAGCAGTGTGTCCAAGACATGGGTGCCTAATTCCTGATTCCAGAAATTCATGCAAAACTTATTTCCCTATAGAAGGAAACTCTCTGGAAACCTGCTTCTCTTCCTGGAACTCTATTTTTTTCCTCCCATTTCCAGCTTTTTCACCTATGGCATCTGAACAGTGCAGGATAAAGAGGGAATTATCTCCAAGACATTATTTTTCACCATTTCAGGAGGACTGGGAAGAAGCACATCTGGAAAAATAAGAATGAAAATTTAAGTAGGGGTGAAGGGTTGAAGTTTTATTTGGGATTGCTCCTCTTTCAGGAACGAGCCAGACAGACTGGCTGGAGAATGGATGAAGAACTGCAGCCCAACCTCCAGCCAAAGGATGGAAGCCAAAGAAAACCCAGCTTTACAAATGAGCAGGTTTCAAGAACACTTCCCCTCACCCTCAACTGATCAGCTCTTTCAGTTTATAAGAAAATGTATGGATAAAATCAGTGGGGGAAAAGGAAAATGTGATAAGGACCACAAGAACCAAAGGAGAGCAGCAAACAAGAAACCTGTGAGCCCAGAAACATCTTGGGTCAGGAAATGTGTTTCCTTAAGAAATGTGGAAAACACTCATTTATTTTGTGGCAATGATATTGTAAATGCTTATGTACTGAGCCTTGCAGCTGCAAAATGGAGCATTTAGAGAGTTTTTAGGAAAAAAACATCCCACTGAAAATCACTTCCATGATTGATGATGCTTCAGGGGTTGCTCTGGGTTATTCTACCCCACCACAGCCCAGAGACAGAGCAAACACAAGGTCTGACAAACTCATTGAGGCTTGGAAGAGTTTGCCAGGAAAATAAGAACATTTACTCTTTAAAAAGTGATCTTCTGTGAAGTTAGTGCTGAGTAGGTACCATACTGGGTTTTCTTTATCTTCCCAGAAAAAATAGTGTGAAAATAGTGTCCTGCTAGAAATGGATAAATCATATCTCCATGCACCTCCAGCTTCTCTTGCAGGAACTTTAAAGCACTTCAATTGCTAAAAAGCAATTAAAAACCACTGTGGAGGCACTGGGAAAACTCCACCTAAAGCACTTTTTGGTCAGTGACACTGAGCAAAAGGCACAGAAATGGCTCAAACCACGCAGCTCATCGTGGCAGCAGTGCTCATCTTCTGGACAATTCCAATCATTTTCTGATGTTAAGCACAATTCCAATAGTTTTTTGATGTTCAGCACTTAATCTACTGAGAGAAGAGGGTGCTTCAGGCTTGTGTCAGCAAAGCTTCAGGTTTATTTGAGTCAGTTAATAGAGTAATTCAAATCTAAAGGAAAATATGAAAATTTTGAAACTATTTTTATAATAAAAGGGTTTCTTTTTCAAATGCAGAATGTGGGACAGGGCCTGGTCTGCAGCAGTGGCCTTCACACACTTCTTGAGGAAGTTTCTTCCTCTGTGTTTGTACCATTTAAAAAACGAGAGATTCAGAGAGAGAAGCTTTATTAGAATTATTATTAGAACAATTCCAAAATCTCATTGCACTGGGAGTCACTTTGATGATGCCTTGTAAAGCCCTGAGGTTGGACCTTCACATTTTGAGTGCTCAAGCAGCTGAAATCTCCTTGCTGAGCAGGGTTTGATCCAAAGGGGGTGGAACAAACAACAGCAGCTCTGCTCCCCTTTGCAGCTCCTCCAGGGGCTGCCCCAAGTCAGGAGCATCTCAAAAGTTATGGCTGAATATTGCAGATTTACTGACTTGAGCCTGTTCAAAACAATAACACCCCCCACCACTGCAATTCCGGAGCACAGTTAGTAAGGACTATTTAATTTCACCCAAGATATTAAACGTGCTCTGAAGACTTGATTTAGAGAAGCTGTTGGGACAATAACATTGAATTTCCTGGCTTAAGTGGGCTTAAATTTTCAGTTATGTTACACTAATGAACTTATTCTGGTGAGCCCAATTTCAGAGCTCTTCTGTGATTACCAAAAGTGGTTCCAAGCACCTAATCAAAAGGAAGGCTGGATATTAAACAATGGAGTATTTGCATACCTTGGAGGAGATGATTGGACATCACTGCTGTGCTCTGCATATAAATTACAGCTGATCAGAATTCAGGCTTATTAACCTCCTCTTGAAACACATTTATTTCCTTCTGTTTGACTTAATTGTAGTGCCTTAAAATAGATTTCAGAATGTAAAAACAGTCAGGTAAGTGCCTGGATTCGCTGCTCCATGTGGGAACACCACAGGAAATCCTGGCTGGCTCCAACTCTTCCCACTTCAAATGGGGAATGTCGTTTAGCAAGAAGGAATGGGAAGAAGATCTCAGTGAGATTCCAGTGTCTCACATCTCTCGTGTCTTCCCTTAAGGAAAGAAGTTTATCTGGTGCCTTGCTGCTGCTTGTCCTCGATGGAGAAAAGAGGTGACAAAGCACAGGGTGGCACCTTCAGGTGACACAAGGATTTGACTGAGCTGGGAACGGCTGAAAGCTGCAATCCTGCTCCTCTCAGGGAGGGATCTGCAGGTCAGGCCCTCACTTCACCTCAGTGATCCCACTGACATCTTCCTGGAGCCCTGAGCTCCCACTCCAGCACAACCAGTGTCATCAGACAGCGCTGTGCTCCTGCCTCAGGACAGGATTGTCAGCACAAAGGATGGAAGCACAAAAACTACTCCCACACAGAGGGGAAAGGAAGGAAAAGCTCAGGAAAAGCTGTTTCTCCTAAAAGCTGCCAGAACCTGGTGACATCCAACAGGGAAGAACATGGAAGAAGANGAGGGGAAAGGAAAGAAAAGCTCAGGAAAAGCTGTTTCTCCTAAAAGCTGCCAGAACCTGGTGTCATCCAACAGGGAAGAACATGGAAGAAGAAGAAATCCCACCCTAGCACCAGCTCTGCTCTACAGCCCAGCCATCAAGTGGAGAAGCTTCCTGGCCTCTAAGCAGGGACTTAAAGGGGTCAGACTCAAAGTCGTACAATAACAAGGGATTTAGGAGCTATGGAAAATGATTTGGGATATTTAAAATTTTCCCCTCATCAGAAAAATGCATTTTGAAGTATGAACACCCAGAGACCAAATCAGTTCTGTGAGAAAATTCTGAGCTCCAGTTCTTCTGGTGACTCTAAAGCAGCTCCACTAAGGCAGAATGGACAGTGACACAACTGAAGATCTATTATCAATCACATGTGTGATGTGGGCTTTCCTCAGGACTCTGCTTTTTCCCACAGATATTTTGGCTTCTCCTTGAACACTGAAACTCTTCACAGGCTCTAAATCTACTGCTGATACAAAAGCAGGGAGGGGGAATGTGCAGCAGCACCGAGGCTCCACATCAACAAGCTACAGACTGGTAAAAATGACCAAACTTGGGGAAAAAAATAATCCTTGAAAAACACTGATAATTTAGGAGCATCCAGGTGTCTTAGGTGGTCAGAAGCTCGAGGATTTGGGACTGACACAGCAAAGCAAAGGGCACAAGGGGGAGGAACAGAGCCCTTCCTTACCTGAGGTGGAGTCGGGGTGGAGGTGGGTCTGACGATGGGGGGCGTGGGGTTCCTGCTGCCCCCTCCAGACATGATTTCTTCTGTTATGTCTTTGCCTCCCTGGTTTGGATCCCGGATTCGGATCTACAGGATTGAAAGAAATGAAATAATAACAAAGAAATAATTCCAACAAGTGTTCCTGTTACTGCTGTCCTTGTGGAGAGGAGCGTGGGCAGGACACGCTCCCGTCCCACCCATAGGAGATGCTCTGGGATGAGCTGGTGCTCCACAGGAACACTGGGATGTGGCTTTTTTCCAACACTTGGAATGCATGGCATGTCATCCCTTCATCAACACCTAATTTAATCAAAACCTAATTTAATCATCAACCACACCAGTTCGGTCTAAATATGTGCACCCTGTAATTCAAAATAAGGTCTCTGCTGCTGGAACATGAGTTTCCTGCAACTTAGAAAATCTGGGAGACAGTTTAGGTACAAAGGTAAGCTTGCCCAGTAGTGGAAAGGGCAAAAATGGAAAAAAAGGCTGTGATTTACCCTGATAGGAAACTCAGTGACCTTGCTAATCCAGCTGGGAAAGGGGGAAAGCAAATCAGAGGGAATAAAACAAAAATAGTGAGTGGAGGAAAGGGAAACTGAAAGAACAAACTCAAGTCCTGTAAAACTCAGCAGCATTTAGGAAACAAGTGGGTTTTTTGAGTCTCTCCACCGTCCTAAAACAGGAAGAAAAATTATTTTCCAAAATAAACCACTCCAGAACACACTCACTGAATCCTCAGCTGACACTTGAGCTCATCCATGTCCCTGAACACAGGGAAGAGCCAGGATGTCTGGGATGAGCCTGAAGGCAGAGCTCCTGTGTGTCTGTCCACCTTCTCCAAAGCTCTTGGCAGAACTCAAATTCCATGCAGAAATCCAAGCAAACAACTCCAAGCAAAGCAAGAGCCACCATAACCCTTCCCAGGGCAGGGTCCTGTGGAAAGCACCTTCTGATCACCCCCTGGCAGGGACTGGAACTGGATGGCCTTTAAGGTCCCTTCCAAGCCAAATCCCTTTGGGATTCTGGGAGGTAAAATCCTAACTGCAGAAGGGTTTTGTGGTTTGCCAAACTCAGTTTGGTGGGATGGTGGCTTCACTCTGGGTTATGGACACACAAACACAAACAGGGTACTGCTCAGGATGTTCAGTCTGGTCTTCTCTTAGTTCTGATGGAGCTTTTCTGCTAAAACATTTCATTAATCACAGCAACAAGGACCTCAGAGCTGGCACTAATTCCTTCCCTCTCCTCCCCCTGACATGTAGTCAATGGCATTAAAACAAGATTTCCCTGCCTGCAAGTTTGCAGTACACAAATACTCAACTAATGGTGGATGTGGGTGTGTGCACATTAATACATTTAACTTCAATTTTTCTCATTTCTCCAGTTGCAACACCAATTAGCAAACTGAAACAGCACATTCAGGGAGAAGCATCTCGGGCATTTCAAATGCCTTTTCTGCCTCAAAGAACTCAGCTTGGCTGGCATGGAACTGCCTTAATCCCAGCTGAGCGTGTCTGATCAGCTCTGCATTTCAATGGCAGCAGGGATCTGGGCATGTCGTGTTTGGGATGCAGAAAAGAGACTCCTGGGGACTGAAGAGGTGACAAAAAAGCTGCTGAGAGCAGCCACCAAAAAGGCCTTTCCTGTGAGCACAGCTCACACATTGTGCAGTTCTTCCGGTCTCCCAAATCAAGTGTCAGCTCAGATCATCCTCAAAACTCCAAAGGTCCAAATATTCTGCATTCTGAGACATGTTCAAGTCCCTTTATTCTTTTCTACCCCCAGGAAACAGCTCTTTTAACATTTCCAAACCACTCTCACACAAATCCTGCTGTAATTTCCTTTTCAATCCTTTACAAATGATTCATTCACAAGTTCAAGTCCACATTCATCTTTTCCTGGTTAAACCTTAATTCATCCTGTGTACCTTTACTGTTCTTCACCACCCACCTGTAGATGCATTTAAATTCCACTATTCTGATTCTCTCAAATTCCCAAAAATTAATTAGAAAAAGAGGGAATGTGCTCTCCAAATCCCTCCCCACTTTCATAATGTGTTCAGTTTCTTTCAAGCCTGCAAATACATCCACAATTTACTGGTTTTCCACCTTTTCCAAGGTATAATATTCAATAATTTCCAGTCATTTTGAAGCCATTCCCACCATTCTCCCAAACTACTGAGTTCACTCATTCCCACCTGGCTCTTTGGGAACACTCCCAGCAGCAGCAGAGGCAGGTGAGGATCCCAGGCTTGGGGAGACAATGCTGCTTTTATTTATGATTGATTATTTAAAACCAGCAAAAATATTTTCCTGGTTGAGATGTCACAAACTCAAAGCAGAGAGTCCCCATGGAAAAATGGAAAATAAGGCACCATTGCAGCAATGTTTAACTACAATGAGGTGTGACAGGTGAGGTTTAATCTCTCTGGGAATCACAGAATGACTGGTTCAGGATGGAAGGGACCTTAAAGCTCATCCTAAATCGTGGGCAGGGACACCTTCCACCATCCCAGGCTGCTTCAAGCCCCCTCCAACCTGGCTTTGGACACTTCCAGGCATGGAGCAGCCCCAGCTTCTCTGGCCAACCTGTGCCAGGGCCTCCAGTGAAGGTAAAGCTCAGTTTTACACTGAAAAGCCTGCCTCATGTCCTGGCAGCTCCCAGGGCTGAGGCCAGCAGAGCCCCACTCACCGTTTTCTTCTCTCTCTTGGCAGGCGGCGGCTGCTGCTGCTGCGTAGGCACAATGATGGGTGCAGACTG
The DNA here is from genome assembly GCA_013398175.1 of Climacteris rufus. Taxonomy (NCBI): domain Eukaryota; kingdom Metazoa; phylum Chordata; class Aves; order Passeriformes; family Climacteridae; genus Climacteris; species Climacteris rufus. Next base: position 66,174 of record VZRZ01007223.1, read on the forward strand.
GTACACGGGCTGGCTGGGGTAGAACGGTGCTCCTGGGCAGGGCAACACACAAACCACAGGGAAAAGGTCACTTTGCCTTCTCATGAGAGAAAATCAAGCACAAGAGGACAAGCTGGCCATGTGCAGAACTTCCAACATCCACCTGGGAATGTTGGTTTTGCTCTGCCCCACTTCCACTAAACAGAGGCTGATGCTCCATCAAGAGAAGAGATTCAGTCACTATTTCATTTTTGATTTCCATGATCAAAAAGTGACCATGTGCATCTACTCCTGAGAGGCTGTGGCTACCAAGGCTCTGAGACCATTCCTGGGCTCCTCTGCCTGACAAACAGGTGGAATTGCTGCTGGGTTTGCTCCTGTTTTATCAGGGGTTTTCTGCCTTTGTAAAGAAATTCTGTCAAACCAAACCAAACAATTTGAGAGATCAACTGCAACCTACTTGGAAGCATAACCAGAAAATTTAATTACAAGCCATGTTTTTCTCATGCTGCAACACAAAAAAAGCATGACCACGACGATTAGTGCAGAATTACACCACGGTGCTGATCACATTCCTAACAGCCAATATGGTTCATTATGGTTTCCTCTGTGGAATGAGAGTGGCTCAATAAATAACCAAGTGCTTTAAAAACATGCCAGACATCAGGGTGGCAGGGCAGACCTGCCTCCTGCCCATGGATCAGGTGTCAGAGGAATGTGGAAGGTGCTGCTGGGTGTTTTCCCTTCTAGGCATGGCTGCTGGATGAACTGAGTGCTTGCACTTGCCTCTGGAGCAATCTGATCTATTCTTCAGCTGAGCTAACCTTTAACAGGGAATGAAAATCTGGATTGTGTCTGTAACCCAACCAGGAGGTCTCTGTGATCTCAGGCAAGGGGTGAAATCCAAGAAAGCAAATTAAAGCAGCCCAGCAGAGTCTGATTTGCAACTTCCAAGGATGCATTCCTCCAGCTGAGAGCTGGAAAGCCCCAGCTTGGAGCAGGCTCCCTGTCTGCATCCCCAGAGTGTGAACTTTTCCCTGCCGAAGGAGAGAGCCCTGCAGAGCATCCAGGAGCTCAGTGTGACACTCCTGGGTGGGCTGAAATCACTCAAGAGATGTCTGATTTTGGATGTCAGGGTCAGCAGGGCCACTTCAGATCCAGCCTCAAGGTCTCCAGCAGCATCTCTGCAGCTTGGGGATCCAGAACTGCTGCCCAGAGAAGCTGGGGCTGCCCCATCCCTGGCAGTGCCCCAGGCTGGGCTGGACGGGGCTTGGAGCAGCCTGGGACAGTGGAAAGTGTCCCTGCCCATGGCAGGGGTGGCACTGGGTGGGCTTTAAGGTCCTTCCCACCCAAACCAGTCTGGGATTTCATGACTCTCTGAACCCTCCTGCTGAGCAGGTGTCCAAGCAGAGTCTGGTAAGGTGAGGGGACAGGAGGAACTTGGGAGCCCTGCAATGTGAGAATTCCCTTCCTTTCTAATTTCAGAGCTCCAGCAGAACTCAGGGAAGGACCCTCCGTTTACAAAAAGTATTTAAAAACTCCAAACCCTGGAAAGAATAACTTCTGGGAAGAAACAGAGCTTCAGTGACAAGCCAAGTGCATTTGCCATGCTCTCTGCTCTGTTCCCTGCCTTTGATCCCTTCCAGTTCTCCAGCACCCAAGTTTTATTCTCCCTCTTTCCCACTGATCATTTTAAGGTCTTTCTCAGTGTCCCACAGAAACCCCCTGATACCAGAGAATGATAAACTGCAAAACTGAGTAAGTTATAAAATTGCACTGTCCATCTTCATGAGTTTTTTCTTCTGTTGTATTTTCCCTGCCAAAACTACCATTATTTTGATGTCCAGCAGCCACACTGGCTACAAATCCCATGGTTTATGGAAAAGACACTGCCAGCAGCATTATCCATGCCTGGATTGAAGGTTTACTTGTTCCCCAAACCTGGCAGCACTTGGTGAGAGACTGAGCATTCCCACTCCCCACATTTAGCAAGGAAGCAACAGGAGGGAAAGGTGGATGAGAACAGGCAAATCCTTGGCTAAACCTTCCCTGCCTGGAAAACTCTGCAGGACAGAGAGCTCTGCCTGCACCCACGGATGCCCCACAGACACAGCAACCTCAAAACAAGCTGGGACTGAAAGATTCCAAGACTCTGTGCAAGAAACCAGGCACTTCCAGGAGAGGAAAGGAGATGAAAATGAACCTAATTACAGGAGTAAAGACAGATAAATGGCACTAAGCAAGCAGGAAGTAAGAGAACAGACCCGTAACAGCACAAAAAATGAGGAATAGTGGGCAATTTCCTCATGTAGTGGATCAGGTTTGAAGAGCCATTGCAATATTTCTTCTATTTTCTCTAGGACCAGCCACCAGGAAGTAGCTGCTCTGTAATTACCCTCTCTCCTACTCTGAAATTGTATTACCACATTTAAAGGCTTCATGGCAACCTTTCAATGATTCCCAGGAGTTCCACACACACCAAGTAAATAAAAGAAAGTAGGAAAAGAGGAAAATGAAGAGACCTTTCCAAATGATACATAGGGAAGCAATTGAGTTTTTCTCTCCTTCCAAAGGGGTGTGTGTGTGTGAAGAGCAAACCTGCAATTCTGCCAAGGCTGCAGGGTTGTGACTGTTCAGCCTGGAAGGGAATCAGTCACCAAAACTCCAACAGAGAATTCCCATGGGAGGCTGAGAGTATGCCCCTAACAGCTTACAGAATGTGAAAGGACAGGGAGCAGGGAGTGATCAAATGCATGAAAAGGCCAAATTTCAGCCTGTGCAGGGGTTACAGACTCTTCCCCTGGACTAAATTATCTTTGCAGCATAAATCCAGGGAAAAACCCCCATGGCTTGTTCTTATCCCTCCCTACACCCCGAGCAAGAAACGCTGAGCTAAGAACTGTTGCCTGCTGTATTCCTGGGAGCATTCCCAGGGCACGGCTCAGTGGAAACCAGGACTGCCAGATGTACCCACAATACCTTAATAAATAAAAATGATCGAGCAGGGACTAACAAACAGCCAATCCTGGTCACAGGCAATCCTGGGCAGCTGCAGCCCTTCCTGACACACTCACACAAACAATGCTCTGGGATTTTTCAGGAGTGAATAATCAGGGCTGTGACACCACCAAATTTAGCAGCTATTTGAAGTTCAAACAAATGCTAATCCAGCTTGTTATTATAAATCTCCAGCCTGACAACAGAAAAACACAGCAAGAAAAGACTTTGTAGGAAGTCTCCAAGCAGAACTTACCGTAGGCATTGGGGAATTCTCCAGGACCTGGGCCTGGATAAAAGGGTCCTGGTCCTGGAGGCTGCACAGGATATTGCTGGGGGGGCCCGACGTACGGGGGGCCGCTGTGACGATACTGGGGGGACACAAACAACCATCAGCTTGCAAGGACTGGGGCAACCTGTGAGGCAGCCCCCCCACTCAATAGGGATCTGATCCTCAAATTGGTCGATTCCAGCTTCAGGAATCACAGAAGCATAGAATCCTGGAATTGTTAAGGCTGGAAAAGATCTTTAAGATCACTGAGTCCAACCATCAACCACCAGCATCATCATGTTCACCCCCAACCCATGTCCCCAAGTGCCACATCCACACATTCTCTGAACACTTCCAGGGATGGTGACACCACCACTGCCCTGGGCAGCCTGTGCTGTTGCCTTTCAGTCATACCCTTTCAGTGAAGGAATTTCCCCAATATCCAACCAAACCTCCCCAAATGTTACTGTAAAAGAAAATAAGAGACAAGGCAAAGACAAGGCAGGGAGGACACAGGAGCTGAGGTAGAACAGAGTCACTTCCCTGACTGCAGCAAAACTGTGTTTTATGAGGCCCAGGGTTTTGGAGTGACTGTGAATCTATTAAGTCAAATCAGACACTTTTAAAGCACTAAATGTTTTCCAAGTGCTTGGTATCCCACTGGTTTTGGGGCAGACCTCAAAAAGGTGATTGATTCTTACTGCCTCTGTGCACAGAAGAACAAAGACTTCATACAGAGGAAGGGCAGAGGCTGAACCACAGAATCATGGAATCATTTAGCTTGGCAGAGATCTCCAAGATCACCAAGTCCAACCATTCCCCCAGCACTGCCAAGCCCACCCCTACACCATGTCCCCAGATGCCACATCTACATGTTTCCTGAACACTTCTAGGATGCTGACTCCATCACTGCCCTGGGCAGCCTGTGAAGGAATTTTTCCCAATATCCCACCCAAACCTGCCCTGCACATGAGGTCAAATATGCAACTACCAGCCCGATTTCACTCTGACACATCCCCAGCCCCTCCCAGCAGGTCCTGAGCCAACCCCCATGGAGCAAACACTGCTCAGGTGCCTGGATGGGGCCTTTACCTGTGGGATACAGTACTGGGGGCCCTGAGGCATGGGGTAGGGCATTGGCAGGTGGTTGACCATCATGATGTGCTGGTTGGTTTGGTACACGGCAGTCGGGGTCTGCGCTCCGGGACGGATGGAGGGGCTGCTGTTCTGGATGGTGGCTCTTGGAGGCTGGATCTGAGGCCTCTGAAAAAACTGGGGCAGGGAAGGCAGAGAGGAGAGAAAACAAAGGACTGGTCAGACTTTCTGGGAAAGAATTGGAAATATCATTACAATATTGTAATTATGGTATTAGTTTCCAAGGGTTGCCACGCTTGCAGAAAACTGCAGGACAGTCTGTCTGTGAACAGCAGGGCCATCCATGGCTTTCTATTTTAAAAGGCAGAAACAGGCAACAAACTTTACAAACTAATACTGATTAGTTTGTATCTCCTGAATTTTACAGCTCATCTTTGAGAGCAAACTTTAAATAAAATGAGTTTGTCTAATTTTTTTTTTATAAGGTGGGTTGGCAGTTAAAAGATCCACCTTGCTGAATGCTCCAGGGAAATAAAAGATGAAGGCAACTGTTCCAGAAGAGCTAAAGAGCCAGGATTTCACAAAGGCCAGAGGCACTTTTACAGCCTGATCCAGGTGATTTGTCCTGCCCTGTTTGCTGAAGGGTGGCAGCCTGTCCCAGGGTGGTAGCACACTCCTGCACCACCCTGGCATGAAGTGATGCCCAGGCCCAGGGAACCAAGCAAGCCCCGGGCACAGCTCCATCCTGACCCTCCCTCCTGGGATGGAGCACTGGGGGCTGCAGGAGCTGGCTCTGGAGTCCTGGCAGTCCTGGCAGTCAGGAGGGAAGAAATGCACCAGACACCCAGGCATTCAGTGACGGAGGAACGGTCAGGTGAGAGACACTTATGCCATGCAGAACCAGGAGTTAGAGTTACCTGTATAGGTCTGAATCCTCCCTTCAATAACGAAGCAAGAAAGCAGCAGGAAACAGAAAGAAAGCCAATGGAACAGCTTACAGATCAACAGGAAGGAATAGGATACAACATGCACCCTAAATGCACACAATTCCAGCCACCTTCTGCCCTGCTCTGACTCATCCCTTCCAGAAACTGCCAGGAAAAGACACGGAGTGGTACCAAGGACTCTGCTGCCAGAATCCCACAGGGTCAGAAACTCTCCTAGGGAAGTTTTATATGGAAAGTTTAAAAAGATCCAAAAACCCAATCAAACCGTGACTGATTGCAGGAAATGTGACAGTACAGAAAGACTATGTTTACTCTGTTCCTAAAACATCAAATATTTCTCCTTCTGGTCTCTTTCAGTGCTACAGAGGGAGCAGATAAAGCAGAAACCCTGGCTCCAATCATGGATTTCTCTCCATTTCTGCACCAAGGCTGCGAGGGTTAAGAAATGCCACCTATTTAACTGTTAAGCAAAGAAATGATTATAATAATTAGCCCAGCACACACCACATCGAGTCCTGCTGGCTGCTGGGCAGTGATGTGTTACAGGGAGCAACTGTGCCAGGAGGGTGAGAAGAGAAAAGAGGGGAATGAAGGAATGAGCTGGGATTATCTGCCCCAGGTTTGGGAAGGATGGGGAGGAGGGATGGAAGCTGTGATGCCTCTATCCTTGACACGACAATGAGCTTGAAATGGCCGTTCTGGTGCTGCTGAAGACTTTGTGACACCTGAGCTGTTCCCCACAGCACATGATTTCTCCAGGAAAGCCATGGATGACTCCTTTTCAGAAATCCAGATGTTGTTAAGATGAGCTCAATGATTTTATGTCCAGCCCTGTTACCCTGGATGAATAAAGAGCTGTCCCAGCACACTGGCAGTGTGACCTGAACCAGGAGAAGGCAACTGTTTGGGGAGAAAAGCTTGGGAGGGAGGGTGGAGAGAGCAAACCAGAAGAACAACACCTTTCCATGGTCCTGCTCTCATAAAACCATGTGGCTGTAAGATGTGGGGGAACTGCAGGAGTGTGGCATGAACCAAGGGCAGGTGCTGACTTTATGAGAAGAATCAACAGAGTCTGCAATTTTTCAATATTCAAAGACACCAAAAAGTGCAAAAGTCTTTCTTCTTTCACTGCAAATCACTGAGTAATGATTATTTTTAACCTGTCAGCACAGGTCTCGCTGAGGGAGGCTTGGAAAAATTCAATAACCCCCACAAGTGTGTTTATGCAGAGTGAAAAGGGGCTGGAGGCTAAAGGGAGACCTGTCCCTCTGTCAACAGCACAGAAAACCCCCCAGTGCCAGAGATGGGGAGACTCCACCCATGGGCTCTGCTCCTCAGGTCCTGCTGCACCCACAGAACCTGCTCACAGCCAAGGGAAACCATCGAGGGAGAACTCCCAGCACTGCCAACTCCTTGGGCATGGAGAGCTGCTCATTCCCAACACTCCCCACTGGTCCCAAAGGCTCAGGAGGTGGGGGCTGCACAGGGACACGCTGAGGAAGCTCTGGGACTCAGGCTCCCTGCAGGAGCAGAAGGAAGGACAGCACTCTGTGCTCTGCAGTGGAAGCAGCACAGACCTTCTCTGCCACCAGCACTGAACACCTCCATGGAGCTGCTCCACAGCAGCAGGAGGGCTCTGACAAGGAGACTGGAGGTTAAAAAACCTCTCAGAACCCCCCTACACTGCCCACACCATCCCAGAGCCAGCTCAGCTTCAGGCATGGAGAGAAAAGGAGGAGAATTCCATCCTTCCAGACCAGCAAGAAGAACAGCAGACCCATTATTCCAAGCAACAGGACCACCAAAAGCTTTGGAAGTGCCAACCTGAATCCTCTCTGACAAAACTCAAATGAATTGTAAATGCCCTACGTTCCTGTAAGTAAAACCAGGATTCTCAAGGAAATCCATTATGGAAAGTCTGTGTTATACTGGTCTTTCTTTGACTCCTTCCTTCAAAAATGAAGCCCTGCTATGTCTAATGATGGTCAAATTAAGGTTGTCCAGCAACCAGTGAGGTCATGAGCCATGGTCCTTGAGTCATGTCCCATCCCTCACCTGTCCAAGTCTGCTAGGGAGGGATTTCCTGGATCCCTTGGAGTCAGTACTCCTTGGCAATGTGGTCTTTGACTTCCTCCAGGGTTGCTCCCCCCATCACTCCCAGAGGAGCACAAGCAAACCCCTCTGACACTGCTTTTATCAGCTGCCTGAAGCTCAGCTCCTTTGGCCTGCCCTGATCACCCCAGCAGCCCTTCCCTCCCTGCTCAAGGAAACTCTTCTGGAAAATCAAAAAGCAGAGTTGCACACAGGCTCCACACAGGGTTTCTTTCCCCCAGTACTTCCCAGAACTCCTCAACTGGACATAACTTCTTTAGCTGAGGTGGTTGGAGGTGATGAGCTCCCACCTTATGGAATAAAATCTCCCTGGCCCCGAGTGCCAGGCTGGATGTCACCTACTCCCTTGCTGGGTGGCACCTGCTTCCATGCCAGCCCTGCATGCTGACCACATTTTCCAGCTGTGCACTCCCCAGGTTTGCTGCAGACACACACCTGCTGTTTGTGCCTCAGGAATCAACACATTTTAAGGAAATCCACTCCAAACCTCCTGCCCACCCCTCTGCATTTCCCTGCCGTTCCCTTTAGTCACTGCTCACATACACCCACCCTGGAACCCTTTTATTAACATCATCTTCATTTTGTTCCCACATCACCCCACACCCAGAGAAGAAAAATCAATGATCCAGCCAGAAAAATCAATGATCAGTGAGAGCCCCAGCCCCACCACTGCTTTTCATGGATTTGCCACCTCCTCTGTATTTCCAGGCCCTGGCTCCCAGTACCAGGAGTGCCCCTTGGACCCCAAAGCTGCACCAAAATAGCAACTTGGGGTAAGAGCACTTAAACCTGTGCCAAGCTCAGCCTGGCAAACATGGGCACTCATCTGTCTTTTTCCTAGTCTGGATCAAGGCTGGATGTTGGGATGGGTCCATGGAGCCCTGCAGGAGGTTGTGGAGAACAGAAGCAAAAGGAAAGTTCAACAAGTTGCCACCCAAGTTCTGCACTTCAGTCCAGTTTCTCACCCCTGTTATCAGTTTTTAGTCTCTGTGGTGCCCTCAGGAAGGCTGCTGGGATAACCTGAGCCTGCCTTGGGAGAGGGAGGAGGAGGTGCCTGCACAGGCACTGCAGCAGGAACCACCAGAGGGATGTGGGGATGTCCCATCCGACCTCTCAAACTCCAACACTGGGCTCAGCTGAGGAGCTGCAGCCTTGAGATGTGAGGATCAGAAAATCATGGAATCACCAAAGTGGGAAAAGCCCTCCCAGATCATCAGTCCAACCATTCCCCCAGCACTGCCAGGTCCATCCCTAAACCACGTCCCCAAGTGCCACATCCACACAGTTTTTGAACATTTCCAGGGATGTGACTCCACCACTGCCCTGGGCAGCCTGTGCCAGTGCCTGACCCCCTTTCCATGAAGGAATTTTCCCAATAACCAACCTGAACCTCCCCTGGTAACTTGAGGCCCTTTCCTCTTGTCCCATCACTTGTTCCCTGGTGCCAGAGCTGCAGCACAAATCCCCAGGTCCTGCTTCCCCAGCCCCCCAGTGCAGCTCTTTGGGCTCAAGGCAAAACTTACTTTCCCCCTCAGATTCTTCCAGCATTATTATTTACTAAAGGATAAAATGGATGGAAAAAGCCCTTTTTGGGATTTAGAACTGGCAGCTCCTTCACACACTCATGGATGCAGACAGGGAAGTGACTGTGGCAGCCATTTCCCATCACTTCTGACTTGAAATACCCCAAAAAGCAAAAAATGGTCAGTTGAGCCAGTTCAGGGAGTGAATTCCCAAACTCTCCAAGTGCCAAAGCTTTTTCACAACAGCACCCAGCCAAGCCCATTCTCTGTTGTACAAGTTACACCCAAAGGAACTCGAGTAACCCCAAGTTAAAACTGGAACAAACTCCACCAGCAACCTCAAGTGAGAGGCTGAGCCATGAGGAGCATCTCAAATCTCAAATCTTTGACAGTTCAAGTCAAAGACACAGTATGACATTTCAGTTTATATTTCTGATTTCTGCTTTTAATTACACCTGGCCTCTTCTGAGCACCCATTTCTAAAATAAACCCCTTGCTCCCCAAGTTGCTTCTTAAATGAAGGGTTTTATAGGCAGATTCAAATGGAATAAAAATCTGCATTTTGGAGCTCAGGTTAGAAGAAAACTGCTCCTTGCAACTGCGCTTCCTGAGGATCAGAAGCAACAAAGTGACTCCAGAGATTCACTTGGGAAGAAAAACCAGGGAAGCTCCGTGCACAAAGTGGGACATGGAGCAGCAATCCCAGGCAGGGAATAGCTGCAGCATTTTGGGAAAAAACACAAGCTGACAGTGTATTTAAAAATATTGCCCAAAATACTTCGGAGGGGCTGTTTTCTGTCTCCTAAAAAGTGAGGTTTTCCAGCAGATTCTCAGTGTGTGATGTGGCAATCAGGGACTACCGAGGCACATTTAACTTTTAATCAGCACGGCCACAGCTATTTTCATTTCACTTCAGCCACTCTTGGCTAACACCCTAAATCTCTACTGTTTTCTCTCACACAGTGGGGTCACACCTTCTCCAGCATTAACTGGCTCTCTCCACTCCAACTGTAACTGTCCAGCTCCAGGGCAGGCATTTCCATCTGGAAAAACTCTGTTTATTAAGTGACCATTCAACTTCAGGTGCTTAAATCATGCTAATTTGAGAACCTTAAAGATCTAATAATTACAGGCAGTAACATTAAGGAACAATCCATTATTTGCCTGAAGGAGACTCCATACAAGGCACATGTTAATAAAAGCTGGGGTGGACACAGGCAATTGCAAACCCCACAGTGCTGCTGCTGTGAATGTGGAGTTGTTGCAACAAATATTAACCCTGCTAAGGCAAACTTATCTATTTAGCACTTTTTAGGTTACAAATCTCTGTCTCAAACCCTCTGCTTGTGTTACACAGTTTAAACCTGTTTAAAAATTCCCAAGTGAGGATAATTATTCATGTTGCTCTCGAGCATCCCCTGAGTGCTGGGTTTGGGATGAGCTCACCCCGACAGCCCTGACCCTCCTGCACGTGGCCAAAACCCCTCTCTCCATCCCCAACCCACACCACGGCTGGGGAGTCTTGGATTAAAAGAAATAAACAGCTCATCCCCAGCCCAGGTTTCTCTGTGCCTATCCTGATCCAGCACATGACAGATGTAACTGGGAATTAAGCCTGGAATGTTTTTCTAATGCTGACAGCTTCTCACAGATAATTATAAGCAGATTCAAATGTAACACAGACAAAAATCTAACTGTGATAAAACCAGGGAAACACTTGGAAATTACAAGTTTTAAGCTACAGGCAGGGTCATAACTGAGTGCAAAGGAAAGTTGTGGATCTCATTCTGACAGACTGGTGCCAAAGTCCCACCAGCAAAGCTGTGGTCACTGGATTATTTCCTCCAAGGCTCTGCTGCCTCGAGACTTGTGGGCCAAAACCTGCTCAGAGTGAGGTCAGTAAATTTTAGGAGAACACTGAATGGCTCACAGTGAATATGTGAGAACTTAGGATTTGCAGAGCAGTGATGCACTTTCCCTGTTGTGCAATATAAACACCGACCTGAAGTTAAGGTCAAGAACAAAAGTATCCAAACAAGATCCTAATCCTGTCACTCCCCACTATGCCCAGTCATCCTGCAAACATTCCTCCACCACTGCCTGTCCACAGGCACCACCCCATCCATGCACTGAAATCATTCCCTCTCTCCCACATGACCTTTGTCTCTAAGCAAACAAGTGCAAATGTCCCATTCTACTCTTCCAGCCCGTTTGTGCCCTGCTCTGGAAAGCTCCAGCTCCCCTGCTGCTCCCTGAGCTGGAAGAAACAGGGATGATGAGGATTTTGGGGTGTCTGTACCCACCTAACACTTACCTGCTCTCCTGAGACAGAACTATTCCTATTAACTTGTGGAAACAACCTGCTCCTTCCAAGCCAAGGGAAGGAAGAGTACCACGGAAACAACAAAATCTGGGAAAGCTTTCCTGTCTCATCCCACCTCTCCTCCTCTTTCCCACCAGCAGTGCCACCTCTGTCCCCTCAAAAGCTACAAGAAGCAGCAAAAGCAGTTCCCAGGGGGAGGGGTTTTGGCAGAGAGAAACGTAGTTGCTGATAGAAAAGACAATTCCAGACTAGGAATTCCCTGACTAGGACAGACAGACCTGAACAGGTCCTAATTCTGCCACTCCTGAGTTCCATGAGCCAGAACTATTCCCAATCCTCCTCCTTGATAATGAAGTGGTTCCTCACAAAGTCCAAGTCATGCAACTGGAATATCAAAAGATTCCTACATCTCTGGCTTTATGGGCTAAGCAAAACCAACATCAAGCAATGCAATGGTAACAGGTAACTGGGTGTATCACACAACAAATGTAGCAACTGCAAGGTCCTTTGCTTTGCTCCAAGTTGGAAAAGCAGGATTTTCTCAGTTCACATCTTCTGGAAACTTAATCCACTGGTAAGTTTGGGAAACATTCAGACAAAGCTTCTAGTGATGTGAGAAGGCAAGGAAAGCTCACAAATCCCTGGCAATGATCCCTATGGGTTCTCCTTCCCTGCAGAAGTGGGGTGGTTACTGGGAGCAGGGAGCCCAGGTGTGAACTGGGTGTTCCTCAGCGCTGCAGGCAGCTGTTAGCAGGGTTATGCAGGTGCTAGTAGCTACTCCAGGGCTGCTTTGCTCCACTCCGAGTTAGTGGGTGAGTCACCTCCACCCCCCACCCCCCAGCCAATTAGTGCAGGGTGATAACGAAGGGGCAGGTACTGTACCTGGTGATGGGCAGGTCGAGGCCCCGCTGCAAACTGAGGAAAGGCGGGAGAAACAAACACAAAAGGAAAGGCACAAAGAGTCAGAAACACCACAACGAACCAAAATGTCACACTCTATGCAAAATAAACCCACAGAAAATAAAATAACGACACAGTCAAAAGCTTTGCTGCAGGACAGCGACACACGGGGACTGAGGTGTCACGATGGACATCGCTACGGGCACTGTGCTGGGAGCTGGGATAAACAGCCAAAGCTGCCCGGGATCCTAAAGGCACTCAGGGATGCAGGCATTCCTTATCCTGCCTGGGAAAAAAAAACCATAAAACCAAACCAAAACCAACTTAAAACGAGCAGCAGTGGAGATTCTTAAACTGTTTCAGGTGGAGGCAAATGGTGAAAGCAGCTGCACCGGAGCCGTTCGGGATTTGGTGGGAGCGGAGGATGGAGCTCCTGGCTGGGAAGAGCCAGGGAGGCACAGGGCCCGTGGGACATCCCTGTGAGGCAAAGAGCAGCCAATCCTTGCATGTACACCCCCTGCTGCTGCATTGCCAGCTTGCTTCCTCCACTGGGATCACAGCAAACCCCTCCTGAAGCAGTGGGATTTGTCACCCCTCTGAAAGGAAAGCACCAGGTTATCCCGGGGTGTCCCCGCAGCAGTGCAGCCTGCACGGAGAACAGCAGCTCCTGGATCCCAGCCCTGAGCTCAGGCTACTGAATCACTTCCCACCCACTTGGGCTGCACATGGAGGAAAATAATCCCAATTTCACATGCTCAGTCGACATTACAAGCATTTCCCAATAAGGAACTGATTGTTAAAATAGAAATAAAAATGAATGCAAGAAATGGAAAATATAAATAAAGATGACAAGGTATCTACTTCTAGAGCTGAGGTAGGTGTTGAAACCCTCAATTCTCAGTGTCATGAGCAAACCTCCACAATGAGAGCAGAGAAATCTATTGATAAGGGCTCCAATAATGAACTGGAGCAACCACAATTAGATCCACAGTGGATTTTACCCACCACGTGCCTCTGCTATGATGGCTCAGTACAGCCACCTCTGCTCACTCAGGGGCTCACTGTGGTTTCCTTTCTGCCTTGGAACAGTGATCAAAATTGGCTACTAATTAGTGATTTTCTTAATAAGAGGTTTTTTGAAGAAAAATGGGCTGAGTTTCACTTGCAGTCCTTCCAGCTCTTCCAACACTATCAAACATGAAGCAAAGCATAAATATTCACTGCTCCTGCTGATTTTTTCCTTTATAAACACTTGAATTGCCTAGATTTAAGATTTCCAAGAACTAGTCTGCTAATCCCAGTGTTTATATATTCCTCCTACCTTCACCTCATGGTGACACTTGGATGGAAAGTCGTAAAAACCTTCAGAAATGAGTAAATATGGACACACGGGCTGTTCCTGGGACAAGAGTTTGTAAGGAATGACCTGCACTGGTTCAACAGATTGTATTCTCACCCTGGAAAAATTTCCCTAAGCCCTGCATTGAAGAATAAAAAAAGCAAAGCATGGTCACCTTGTGATACAAAAAAGCTAAAATTTCTATTTTAATAAAACAGAAAGACTTGGAGCCTCTAAGCATCCTCCCAAGGCTCTGGGTGGGAGGAGGGCAGTGGCTCTGTGGATGATGAGAAACAGGTACTGGACGAGTCTCAGGAGGTAAAAGCACTTTAAGTCCTTATTTTCCTAAAGAACTTCCCCTAAACCAGCTCAAGTATCTGAGTGTTTGGGAAAAGGGACTACCCTGGGAAGGGCTGAGCCATTCTGTGGGGCTGCACATTCTGTGTTAGACACCAATGAAAGAAAACAGCCAAAACCAGAATGCTGGGATGCAAAAACCTTGTGCTGCTTCATTTCAGGGCCAAAGCACCTCTCTCATCCCTGTTCCACAGAAAAGATTTGTTCTCACTGTGCCTAAAACAAAAGCTGGGTGTTTATATCTGAAGAAGCTGAAGCAAATTCCATGGTAGAAAGTAATGTGTGTTACAAGAAAAAAATAGAAAAACAAAATAAAAGGTCCAGGTTAGTGAAAAATGCCCTCATCTATTTCACACTGGTCACCATTGGCTCTTGATTTTTAAAATATTTTTTAAATAATTCAGTTTGATAGGAATTACTCCTGTTAATAGCTGTAAGCAACAGAACAAACTGTAGTCACTGCTGGCTTGGATTAAAATAGACATTTGGGGTTGTTTTGTCTCTGTTTGATGAAGAGTAGATAGGAAAACTTTATAAATCCTGGGTCCAAACCTGCAGCCTGCCCCACTCCCTACAGCCCTGCCCACTGCTCGTGGACACAGGGAATGTTCTGCCCCTGGGGATGTTGGGCTGTCACACCTCACCCCCTCCTGGACTGCTCCAGAACCCTCTCCAGCACATCTTTTTTTGGCAGAATGCCTAAAATTGGACAGTTTGTGTTCAAATCAGCTGGTGCTTGGGGCTGGCACGGCCCAGAGTTAATGGAGAATTTTCAGCAGTGCTGAAGGACCCGGATTTTGTTTTCCTTCCCCAGTTGGAGCTGCACTTTGAAATTCCCACTCTGGGAGTGATGCTAACAGGGAGCAAACATGAAGCCAGTTGGATTGCAAAGGCAGCTGTCCTGGGAGGAGCAGAACAGCCCCAGCCCTGCAATTCCAATGGCCCTTGGATGCAGAACGGGATGGAGAAAGCTCTGGCTCAAGGGAGGGGTTGGATCACTCCTGCCTGTGCAAACCCAGGGATGGCAAAGCCACCCCACCACCCTCCTCGTCCCCTCCTCACCCTCCCCTCTCCACCAAAAAGGACAGTTAAAAAACAAATTTAAAAAACAAATAATTAAATTAAAAATAAATAAATCAAGCCCAGAACCAAATGCAGGAGTAGCTCAGGCCTGGGCTAGTCTTGCAGTTGCTTTGGGGTGGGAGGTGGAATGAGATGTGATGGGTGGGAGCAGCTTTTAGTCATGGGGTGGAGATGGGCACTAGCAGAGCACATGGCAAAACCTGCACACAGGAGAGCTCAAACCAACACAAACAAGGTTGACAGCTGCAGGTAAATTCTTCCTTGGGATCTCCTCAGTAATGGGGCCAAAACCCTACAAAGTTTGACATTTTCTGGCCAAATTTCCTGCAGATGCTCTCTGTGCTAAGTGACACAGCCCAAGGGGCCCTGGTCTCTGTCCTAGCCCAGGCCAGACCCCCCAGCTGTAATTCAGCTTTGGGCCCCTGTGTCACCACCTCACCTGGCAGAGGCTGCCACGGCAGCTCGTGCTTTCAGCAAAGAAGCAAAATCAGTGCATTTCTGTAGCCAACAAAAAAGGATGTGGTAAAAAAAAATATATAACAAATAAAGAAAGGAAGAAATAAAAACAGTGCCGTGGGCACAATTGCCTGCAAGAAGGAGTACAGTTTGTTATATTGCTTACAATGCAGTATTTTATCCAGCCTCTTCCAGCCAGGGACCTGTAAACCGGACTCTGTTCCAAAACCTTCCTCCTCTTCCAGTTTTCTGTGCAATGTATTGGCACTGTTCTGCTGGGCTGTCAAAAAAACTGGTTTAGAGATGCAGCTCTTCAGTCAGGTTTTTGCTCCAGTTCTAACCATGCCAACTCAGGTGTGCTTTGCAACATTAAAGAGAAAGATGATTATACTTACTGAGGAAAGAGGTTTTACCAGCAGTGTCCTGCATTACTGATCAGAACAGGGCACTAAGGACAAATTCCCAGCTGTCCACATCACAGAACTTCAAAATCAGTGTTACTTGGCTCGTTCATCAGCATAGAGGTTAATGGGCCTCAGAACAAACCCTCCTGGAGGAGAAACCTCCAGAGCAGGGCAGGTGCCTTGGTGCAGCTGCATGTTTGGGGGTTCTTGCCCTGTATACACATATTTATACCTGTTTTGTGGACAAACTCCTCTGTCTCAGAGGCTTTCAGTTTGTTCCAGGAGCATTGACCTTACTCTAAAAAAGGAAGAGTGCTGGGAAGGGTTTATGGGCAACTTGAAGGTGTCCCAATGCAGAGGGGCAGGAGGGGCAGGACTGCTGCTCCCTCGGGTGACAGAGCCTTGAGACATGGTGATGGGAAGCCACCACAGCTCCAGAAGCTGGGCTAAAACTCTGATGTCCTAAGAGGGTTTTCTAACCTTGTGTGGAGCTGTGCTATGAGCAGAGATTCCCCAGAAGAGCCTGGTTTGGGGAACCGAAGTCCTACAACAGCAGAGCAGTATCACAATAAACACCCACCCCCCCCCAAAAAAAAGACTGTGGAGGACAACCAGACCTGAAGTTGGATGAAAAAAGGGCTCAGTGCAAAAAGATCTGAGTACACAGAAGCTCTAGGTGACATGTGAGCACCTCCAGGGTTAGAACTGATCAGTGGCACTGATTTGGGAGCAATGCCCAGGGGCCACTGGAGACCAAGTGCTGCTGCAGAGAACTGCCTGTGTTTGATCTTTGGTCTATCCCTGCAAAAAACACCTCCTTAAAGAAAAAATAAAAGCTAAAAAAAAAGAAGAGAAAGATTCTGGCAATGAACCTGAGCTCTACAATTAAGTGAACCTGAAAGCAACTAGGCTAAAAACAAATGGTGTTCTTTGAAGGTAGATGAGAATCTCTCCATTGCTTCTTTAGCCACTTCAGAAGAAAAATTATCCTACCAGGACAGTGTTTGAAAAACTCAATCAAGGTTTGCCATTCAGAATGTGCTTCCAGGTCAGTAAAATGGGCTTTCCAGAGAACCAGCCATGTGCTGTAGACACACACAGACAGAGAAACACACCAACGAGGAAGAGAGAGCAGGAGATGAGGCCAGCGTGGGCTCCTTACCGGCGAGCGGGTCTGAGGCTGCGTGTTCATTGTTTGAGGGGCTTGAGGGTACACCAACGTGGTTGGAGCTGCATTCTGTCCTGAGGGGTAAGGAGCCTGTCAGGGAACAAGAAAAGCAAAGTGAGTGGATCCAATGACTCATCCCAAAAGACAGGAATGAAACATTATCAAATGGAGTGATTGACATGGAGAGAAGGATGGAAAGATTACGATGGCGAAACCTTCTCTGTCAAAGGACCAATTTATCAACACTGCCTCTCGTGGTAGTAGCTTAGTACTAGTGAGTGAGTAACAGTTGGCTTACTCATTATTAGTCAGAGTTTACTGCTGTTTTATAAGTCAGAGTTTACTACTATTTATCACCTGAGCTCCTCAAGCACTGCAGGGGAAAACAACCCAACACGACGCCAACACCCTGACACCAAAACCCTGCGTGTCCAAAGCCCTGCCCACCTATGTCCTAAAACCTTCTCTGCTTCCAAGGAAAGCTGCAACTTCAGACACCACCAATAACTCCTCCAAAATCAGACAAACAGCAAGGAACAACCTCAAGTGTGTTTAACAGCAGCCACTGCTGCGTTAAAGCGTTTGCAAAGCAATGGAAGGGCCCGAAATCATCCCAGATGGAAGGCAGGCCATGGCTACAGGCTCTGCACATTTTTCCTACTTCCACCCATTTCCATGGGCTATAACAATTTATCCCACCAGATGCTCTCCCCAAGTGTTATTTGCCCAAAGTAACAATAAACTGGAGCTCTGGAGTTCTGCCGATGATGCATTTTAATGAGACATTTAGAAATAACTTTTCAGAGAGCCTTTTTCCTTATTCTTTTTGAACAAAAACATTGTAATTTACATTATTATTTTTTGAAATAGTTTATTATTGTAATGGCACAAAAACCAGACACCAGCCTGCAACAGCCTTTGCTCTCAAGGACCATAGAATTTTTGATGTTGGAAAAGCCCTCTAAGATCTTCAAGTCCAACTGTTCCCCAGCACTGCCAAGGCCACCACTAACCCATGTCCCCAAGTGCCACAGCTACACATCTTTTACATCTCTCCAGGGACCCCACCACTGCCCTGGCCAAATGTTCCAATGCCTGACCACCCTTTCAGTGAAGAAATTTCCCCAATATCCAACCTGAGCCTCCCCTGGCCCAGCCTGAGGCCGTTCCCTCTCCTCCTGTCCCTGTTCCCTGGGAGCAGAGCCCGACCCCCCTGGCTGCCCCTCCTGGCAGGAGCTGTGCAGAGCCAGCAGGGCCCCCTGAGCCTCCTTTGCTCCAGGCTGAGCCCCCCCAGCTCCCTCAGCCCCTCCTGGGGCTCCAGCCCCTTCCCCAGCTCCATTCCCAGCCCTGGACACCTCCAGCCCCTCCAGGTCCTTCTTGTCCTGAGGGTCCCAGAACTGCCCCAGGACTGGAGGTGCCCCAGCAGTGCCAGCACAGGGGTACAATTTGTGTTCAGTCTCTTTTTTTCTGCTTTTCCATTCCTAGACCAATCACCTGCTGATCCAAGTGCAACACAAGGTAAATGAAAATAGAGTTTAGGAACAATCTGATCAGGAATTCCCAGTCACAGAAAAAAAAAAAGGAGGAAAAATACAACAATAACAAAAAAAACCCCAAAATGTGTCAGCAGGGATGAGGGGAATGAGCACAGCCCAAAAACAGCCCCATTCCAAAACCCAGCTGCTCCAACTCCTTCTACTCCTACTGTGGGACCACACTCACACTGCTTTTTAAAGAGCAGAACTCAGACACGACTCCCCAGACATGAGGACACACTGAGGATGCTGTTCCTGCCACACAACTTAACCAAGCAGGACCTTCTCTTAGTTTCTGCCTCACTTTCACAGCCTTTTCAGTCAAAGTGATGATAAAATGTGTGTCTCCAAACACAACACCGGATCTTCACTGTGATCCAGGACACCAAACACACTGGGCAGGGTATTGAGCTCAGCATGTTGTTCTGGAGCAGTTTATACCAACACAGCAGCACAGCTCCTGGTGCAAGAACAATGAAGTGCTTTGCTCAGCTCCTGATGGCAGCAGCACCCCCAGAGGGGTGGGCAGGGCAGCTTTTCCTGGTCTCTCCTCTCCAGGAGCTCATTGATCCGATCCACTCCAGCCAGCCCTTCCCCCCCCTTTTCACCACTGCCAAAAACTAATTAATGTAAACAACTAAACTGCAAGAAGTCTATTTTTTTTTTTTTTTTGAGATGTCAGATGCAGCATCAACTGTTTTCCCCTTTTACTTGGTAAGTGATTCTGCTGGAGCTGGTGGAGCAAATAACCCAGAGCCAAGGAGATGGGGAGAAACTCCACTGTCTTTTCATCCACAGCCTGGAGAAGTTGTCCTGCATTTGTGGTATCCTGCTGCTGACTTTTTGCATCTGGGATCTCTACCCAGAATCAGATTAAGGATTCTTTCCTTGGAGGATCAGTGCAGGTCCAGATGCTGCTGTTCATATCATGGAATGTTGGTTTGGCTGGAAGGGGCATTAAAGCTCAGCTCATCCCACCCCCTGCCATGGCAGGGACACCTTGCACTACCCCAGGGTGCTCCAAGCCCTGTCCAACCTGGCCTTGGGCACTGCCAGGGATGGGGCAGCCACAGCTTCTCTGGGCACCCTGTGCCAGGGCCTCCCCACCCTCACAGGGAGGAATTTCCTCCTAATTCCCAGTCTAAACCTACTCTCATTCAGTCTGAAGCCATTTCCCCCCGTATCTCTTCCACCATCCAGCAATGAGCACACAGAGTAAGTGACTGTGTTGGGAAACACAAATAAATAATATCAATAAATGGACCAGTCAACCACCAGCTCCTTGTGCCTCCAGCTCTGTGTCTCAGGACATGAGACCTCATCCCAAACTGCTGCTCCCACAGCACCTCAGCAACAAGAGGAGAAAATATCTACTATTCCTCTCCATCCTCAAGCTCATGAAAACATGTTTTCTTCAGGCTGAAACTGCATGTGACAGAGCAAAGCTTCAGTCAGATACAACTCCCAAAGCCCAAGTCAGATGCAATTCGGATGCTGCCCCAAAGTCTGTACCCACCCCCAAAACAGCCCCAGTTTTCTTTTAATCATCCAAGTCACAAAAAATGCCAGAGAAGTACAGCTCAGTTATCACTAAACTGAAAAAACTCCGAATTTTAGCAGCAAAACTATAAACCAGGCAATTGGAAACAGTGCCAAGGGCACCACTTCACTGGTGATACGTCACTTCTGACACTGTGACACAATCCAGGGTTAGACTTGCTCTAGTATTTAAACCCTACCAGAACAAGCACAGTACTAAGTTATAAACAAAGAAAAAAGCATATAAAGGCTTAAATAGTGGCCACTGAAGGGTTTCTGCCATTAAGGTCCATCAGCCAAGGCAGTTTGGGACAAATGACCCCTGTGGATTCGAGGTCACAACTAAGGAACAAGTGCAATACAAATCCCACTGAAGACCACAGACATCACCTAAATAAACATGTTTTACAACTATTGCACAACAACAAATGCTTCTGGCTCCCCATGTTTCAAACCAGAGGGAGGTTGCCTTAACTGGTATTTGTGTTAAAACCATAATGGGGGAAGAAAAGGGAGGGAAAAGTGGTTTATAAATTTCTGCAGGCATTAACTTCACATCGACTGGGGGAGCCTAAATAAACTATCAAAGATCCAAGAGAATAAATCACAGCACTCTGCTGCTTTTCAGACACATCAGCTGATTAAAGCACTGCATCTATTCATCTGTCCAGAGGACTTTTTTCTGTGCCAAGCATCTAAATGGGTACAGAAAGTGATGTGGTCACGTGCAGTCACACAGGGCTCCATGCACCGGGGCTGGAATGCTGAGGATTGAGTGAGGGAATGAAAAGATCAATGAGGAAACACTCCAAAAATCCCCTAAATAAACCCCCACGGAGGGGATGCAGGGAAGCAAGTAGTGCTCTGCAGACAAATGTGGGTTCTGAAGCACCTGGAGGCTGGATTGAATCCCTGAAGTTCCCATAAGTGCTGAAGAGGACGGAGCGCTGCTGAGCTGCTCCACTTTGAGCCAGAGCAATTTGCTTCCCTTAAAGCTCTCACCTTCCCGATTTTGTGTTTCAGCTGTGGCTGTTCAGGGGAGGAAAGTGATAATAGCTGAGTGTTTATGTATTCCCACAACTTGCTGGGAAAACCCTTTCTCTGGGCTGTTTCCACCTCGGGCTGCTGCCTGCGCTAAGCAAGGAAAAATAATCACTATCAACAAAACAACTGAAAAAAGTTATTCTTAGCTGAGGCCCCGAGCTGGTTAATAAACACTGAGCCTGCAGCGTAACATGACTCCCTCGGGACTGCCTGTCCTGGGAATAAACAGGCAAAGTACACACATCAGGCTCAAAAGAGCTGACTCACCCAGCTCTGCCTCCGGAAAACTGTTTTGGGAACAAAACCCTTGCACCCGCAGGCAGAAAGGTGTCACCTGCAGAGCTGGGGCTGGGCTGGCCGGGAGGGGTTAATCCCTGGGGCCATTCCCAGGTCTCCCCTGACTCAGGGAAGAGGCTGCAGCTCTGTATTTACCGGAGTTACAGCCCAGGGAGGACCGGCCCGCACTCAGCACATGACCGTGACTCAGGAGCTCTGCTGCTGCTCCGCCGCGACCTTGGCCGGGAGAGCTCGGCATCCCCGGCCCCTCCCCGGTAAGCCCAGCACCGGCAGCGCTGCCCCGGCCACCAGCACGGAGCTGGAACCTCCCGGGAGCACTGCAGAACTGCACGGGCCGTGCTGGGCCACAGGCAGCCCCTGGCTGGCCCACAGCAGCCCCAAAGGGCTTTTAGTGTGGCCACCAACCAAGGTGGTGCTGCAGGGGCATAAAAACCACGGTCCCTTGCTCAAGTGGTTTTATATCTTGTTATAGCTCATCTATTACTGCACCAATGATCAACAGAACCCAGCTAAGAACTCACCAAAAGTGCCACCACACACATTTTCAAAAGCATCTTGTTACTATTTTATGTCGAGACAGAAATATCAAAAATAAGCACTGGCTGGAAACAGGGTAAAGCTGTTGTGAGATCCATCTCTTCCCCCAGACAACACCCCCAGCCCACCCCCATCTCTCCTGCTGCACAGGTATTTCTGCACAACTCTGGTCTGTTCCCAAGCCATTCCCTGACCCAGTTAAATGCTAAATATTGATTCAAACCCCCCAGCTGGGCACCTAGAGGAAAACTCAGTGTTCTTTATACTAAGGGTCCTGTCCCTAAATTTATAAATTCTTACTTACACGAGCCCCTGAGACCAAAAGCAGCTGTCCCTGGAGCAAGGTACAGGAGAGGGGGATCACTGCACAGGAGTCTCCTCTTTATCCCTGTTTTCAACAACCAGACTCAGTTTTCCTTCCAGCTGGTGAAGTATTTTCCTCGAGGAAAACCACAAAGGGAACATGGGACAGGCTGTGTTGATGCACCAGCCCTTGAGGCTGCTCTTGCAGTTTTCCCCTGGGTCAGTGGCCTGGACAGCAGGAATTTGGCCTCAGATGCAGGTGAAGAAATCCCCTGCAGCAGCAGAACCCATCACTTGGCTCATAAGTGTGGAGTGATGGTGACAGCAAGGATGTGGCTTTTAATTCTGAATCATCATTTCTTTGTGGAGCTGGGCTGGCTCTGCCCTCCCACAGCCCCAAATCCAATCACTGTGACAACTCAATCACTGTAACCCAAACAACTGCAACCCTCCAATGAGGGAAATCTCTGGGCATTCAGCTCTTAGAAAGTAAGAGGATTATAATTTAAACCCTGTATCTTCATTTCTCCCTAATGAACTCCCTGCAGGCAGCACAGGCTGGAACAGCAGCTCCTCAGGCTGCCCCTCCTCACACCCAGCACCTTGATTTCCCCCAAGCTTTGGTTTCTGCCTGGCCTGGATTTTGAGAAAGGTGCATCAGCACAAACTCAGTGCTGGGGAAAGCAGCTTTCCCAGCCTCCCCAAAGGCAGCTGCTCCTGCTCCTGTGAAAAGGCACAAAACTTCCAAAGACTGAAGGTTACAGCAAGATTATACTTTTTATCTGATGTGAAAAACTGTGTTATTGAAGGCAGAGAAAACAGCCTCAGTCAGAGCATCCCAGCAGAGCCCAGAATCTCCTCCTCCCACAGACATGGCTAATGAAAGGCCCATTTCCCATCCAGTGCTGCCTTAGGAACACCAGCAGCATCCAGGGAAAGACACAGGGTGGTTCCTGCTCTCCCTGTCTCCTCAGCACCCTCCCAGGGGCTGCAGCACAGATCACTGGATATGGGGTGAATCAGCTTTTGACCACAGCAGGGTACTAAGGGCCAGAATAAAGCACTTTGTAACCACATCACAGAGCTCTGGAGACGCCCAGGATCAGCCACCACCTCAGACACCTCCTGCCTCTGACCCCAAACAGGGCCCTACTCAGCTCCTGCACCTCTTCTGGACACATCTGAATGTTATTGTTATTCTGGCAACCAGGTAATTCAAGTCTATCTCTTTTTTCTCTCTCTGGTGTGCTCTGCACTGAGCAGAACAGGCTTGGAAGCTGCTGGCAGGAAAAACTCCAGAGTATGTGTGACACATAGATCCAGCTCATCTGCAAATATTACAGGCAATGGTGGAGAAACCTGAATTATTAAATTTATTCATTTCAGCCTTTGCTACACAGCACGCCCTCAAATAATGCATAAACCATATTCTCCCACTACTCCTGTGAATTATCCCTGCTTTAAAAATAGCACAACAATGATTAAACCACTAAACAAGGACAATTCCCCTCTAAATGCTCCCAGTTTGGCTTTCATTATTACAATGATATTTCAGTGATCACCACACACACTGTCAGATCCCCCTGCTCAAACCTGAGTCCCCACTCACAGCCACGTGTACAAATATGCAGGTTTTAGGTGCCCATCCCACCAGGAATGGCACATTTCTTAAGCAGCTCATTTGTAAATTATCCAGAATCACTGAAATCAGCTTGTCCTCATCAAGGCATTGCTGTAAAATAAAAATATGCAGCAGTTCTACTCTGCTGCCTCTCCAAGCCAGGGCTGCTCCCCTGCAGGGACCATCAGGACCTGGAAAACAGTTTTCCTACATGTATTGGTATAAAATACCTGGAATATTCAAAGTCTCAATAAAATCTGTGATAAAAGGACAAGAGCTCTTCTCTGACACCAAGGAGGTTGTGCAGATGAAGAGTTTCCATTTTAACACAGAATTTAACACAATTCCAGTGCAAACACTCTGCTCCTGATGGAAGGGCTGGGAGGGGACTAGGGTGGGACACACTGCAAATGTCTGCACATCAGATTTACTGGGAAGCTTTGAGCTTTGGATTTGGGTGGAGGCACAGAATAAACAGGAACTGTGACTGTTCACTGAGTTTATTTAAATATGTAGGTTTTTTCTAAAGTTATTTCCTCAAAATGGCAGGACTCAGCTCCAGGTATCTTGCCTGATTTTAGAGATGTAACAAACTGCAGACAAGGAGAAGATGCAGAGAAGAAGCAGCTGGGATCCCCACTGCCTTTCTCCTCACAAGTACATTGGTTTATTCCCTCTTTTTCCATAAGCCAAGCCTTCAGGAGAATTTCTCATGTTGGTAAATATCAACATTTTAGTGGAAGGTGTCCCTGCCCACAGCAGGGGATGGAACCAGGTGAGTTTTAAGGTTCCTCCCAGCCCAAACCAGTCTGGGATTCTGTGCTTAAGCTCATTCTTTAAAAGGATACAAATATCTTGACTCAGGAGGAATTGCTCCTCTCTCTCCCATTTTTCCTCTGCAGCAGTTTGTCTCAGGACACATCACCTGTGTCATTACCTGTCCTGCCAGATTTATATGAATCTTTTTTATGGCTTTACATGATTTAATATCATGCATCCGAGTGGGCAAAGCAGCAGGGAACAGGGAAACTGAATCCCATGGAACAGCCACAGAGCCAGGGGCACTTTTCCTGCTTTTACATGGATAATCAGATTGTCCCCGAGGAGAGGCCGTGAAGGAAGCGTGGTTTGCTCTTCCCTGGACAAAAACAGTTTGTGCCAAGGACAATACAGACACAGGATGCACATTCTTGATTTGTTGGAGCAACTCCAGAGGAGCCATGGAGATGCTCCAGGGCTGGAGCCCCTCTGCTCTGGAGCCAGGCTGGGAGAGCTGGGGGGGCTCACCTGGAGAGGAGAAGCTCCAGGGAGAGCTCAGAGCCCCTTCCAGTGCCCAAAGGGGCTCCAGGAGAGCTGGAGAGGGACTGGGGAGAGGGGATGGAGGGACAGGACACAGGGAATGGCTTCCCAGTGCCAGAGGGCAGGGTTGGATGGGATATTGGGAAGGAATTGTTCCCTGGGAGGGAGGTGAGGCCCTGGCACAGGGTGCCCAGAGAAGCTGTGGCTGCCCCATCCCTGGCAGTGCCCAAGGCCAGGTTGGACAGGGCTTGGAGCAGCCTGGGATAGTGGGAAGGGTCCCTGCCATGGCAGGGGTGGCACTGGAGGGGCTTTAATTCCCTTCCAGCCCAAACCATTCTGAATTCCTATGATTTTTCCCCTCAGCTCTGCTGGGTTCACCTTTCCCTTAGCACGGTACAAAGGCAGACAGAACTCCCAGCCTGGGGGAGGAAAGAATAATCCTCCTCCTCCCCAGATAAGGAGCTCCAGCCCATCAGCCCACGCCAAACTCTGCCTGCAGCCAGTGCAGGATCCAGGGAGACTGAAACCAGGGAGAGTCTGAGCCCTGGGGTGGACAGATGTCCTGCCAGTGGCTGCCCCTGCCAGAGCCATTTTTAACTCCATCAGCATGGAATCTGCTGCTAACCAAGGCATGAGGCCGTGGATAATGTCACAGGAAACCATTCCACAACATCTGGAACTGCTGCTATGGGATCACTTGGCTCCTCACAGAGGCTGCACTGCCAGTCCCTGCCCTGGCTGCAGCACCTGGCTCACAGCCTGGGGTGGTCTGCTAATGACCATTATGTAATTAAGGAAATTGGTATTTTCCATAATAAAGCTGCCCAAAAATATGGAGTGTATGTGTGTGCTGAGGGCAGAAATTCCAGTATCTTCACTGCTGAAAGCAGAGCTGTGAATGTCTGCAGAGACACCCTGGAGTTCACAGAGTGCCTTTCACTTGTCCTATAAAACTGTCCCACTTTAACAAAAACATGGACTTGGAGGACAAATACCTGTGCTCAGAAACACAGCCCCAAACAGGTGAGACCTTACTCCATGTCAAAACAGCATCAACAGCTTTGCAGCTTTCCTCCTATTTTTCTCCAACAAAAAGGTTCAAAAATCTGTCATCTTATCTCTCTGAGGATGTTTCCATCCTTGGAGATACTGAGAGCCCAAGGGGATGGGGCCCTGAGTTACCTGCTGCAGCTGATCCTGCTCAGAGCAGGCACTTGGACCTGGCAGTTCAGGGCTCTGCCAACCTTCACCTCTTTGAGGTGAGGGCAGCAATGAGATAAAACATTCAGCTTTTACTGAATTACACCAAAGCCCAGAAATATCCTATGTATGAAGTGTCTGAATTTGCACAAAGTTAAAGCAACTGAATAAATTCCAGGTTCCTAATGGCACATAAGGAGGGATCTGTGGAGAACACGGGCACAGCCCTTCCAGGCTACAGGGAGTGGAATTATGGCTCCATAATCTTTGTGGGTTCAATGGAAAGCAGCACAGTGAGAGTTCAGCTGGCAGGAGAACCAGGCTGTTTATGGATTAAAAGCCTCCCCTCTGGAATGAGGCTGTCCCTGCTGCAGGTTAAATGGCTCCAGAGGTTACTCCTCTGTTTCCCAGTCTGACACAACAGCCAACTGTGGACTCCAGTAACTCCAGGGCTCCATCTCCCCAGTTTATCTGGCTGCAGGGGTATTTTATGCCCTCTGTGCTTACAAAACACAGGCTGTGTAAAGCCCTGACTTTTGTGCTGACTCTGGTGCTTTGTGGAACACATGGTGTTTGTTTAAAAACTGCGTATTTTCTGGAGCATGCAAGAAAACATCCATTAAATTGCATGGAACAGAAGGTACTATTACAGAAGGAATTCCAGAATTGAAATTATTACATGTAAGAAAATGGCAAATTGCCTTGTATTGTTTTGTCTTCTTATATTATGAATAAAAATGTGGTTCAACAAGTGGCAAAGCCTGAAAAGCACCAAAATAAAGCCCAGGGACATGACTGTGAGAACAGAAAACGCACATGGAAAAGTCCTGAAGGAGGGGATCTGGAGAATTTTAAAACAGCTACAGAGGAGTTTGATTTTCTATTAAAAATGCTGTTTCATCCCTGCCCCCCCCCCC
>VZRZ01007223.1:98668-115947 GCA_013398175.1 Climacteris rufus
CTGTGCAGGGCCAGGAGCTGCACTGGATAATCCTGTGGGTCCCTTCCAGCTCAGAACATTCCATGATCCTGTGAGATCCCCACTTCAATAAACTCTTGAGCCCTGAGGAGATGCTGAGAGCCCACCCAGGTGACAGCAAGGACTGACTCTGCTGAGCCCGGGCTGAGCTCAGCACTCAGAGCAATCTGTGCCCCCACACAGGGACACACATTCTATCACTGCCCAAATTTCATTTAGTACCAAATGACATCCAAAGCCTGAAACATCCACCAGTGTTTTCACTCACTGCTGCCTCAAGAGCAGTCCCTACCTTGGAAAGGCTCCCCTTTATGAGTATTTATTAACTCAGGGATCTGATGGAGAAGCCAAAGACCCCTAATCAGACTCTAACTCAAACAAAGTGGTCTTGTCCTTATCTTTTATGCACAAACACCCCCTCACTATGTCAGGCACGACTGGACAAAGGCAAAGCCAACCTTTGTTCAGTGTTCAGTCATCAAGGCAGCGTGGGTGGGTAAAACACAGTTATTTGTAAAGTAGTTTATTGCTGTTAAAGGAATTAATATGTTCATCTGAATCTCATGTCAGCTTGGGTCCCTCTACCTCTAAAGGGAAACAGCAGGATTTGAAGTGTCCAAGAATCAGACAAAATTACTCAAAAATTACTCTCTCGTGGCTTTCTAAAAGAAAGCAAACAAATGAAACCATGATGGAAGTTCACAAACTACAAGGGGAAACTTCCACTCACCTCATTCTTAACACAAGCACCAGGGCATTCCCTGAAGCCCACGGGAGACAAATCACACATGCAATAAACAGGTAAAACTTTCATCTCAATCTCCACTTAAATTGGGAATTTCTTACCATAACACAACACAGAAACTCAACTCCTGACTGTTCCAAATGAGACACACAGAAAAATATTCAGAATGTAAATTTACTCAAATCTCCAACAGTTCAGGGGTATGGAAAACTTTCCCTAGGCACAGGTTATTCTGTAAGTGCTTCTACCAAAAGGCTTTGAACCCCTTTCAAGCCCTACTGGTGTCCCAAGTGCAGGAATTTGTACTTTGGTTCTTCACAGAATCCCAGAATGGTTTGGCTTGGAAGGGACATTAAAGATCCCTTTGTTCCAACTCTCCCACCATGGGCAGGGACACCTTGCACCAGAGCAGGCTGCTCTAAGCCCTGCCCATCATCCAACCTTCACCATCACCTCTGGCTCCAAAGAGGTTTCCTGGGGGGTCCTGGCAGTGCTGACACTGCCCAGGAAGGAACCAGAAACCCCATTTGTGCTGCTTCACTCCTGAATCCCACCTTGGTGAGCATCACCTGGGGAAAAGCACTGTGGACCTCAGTCCTCTCTGGCCCCAAAAGCCCCCAATGCCTGAGGCTTCACCTGCCTTACAACCCAGATCTTGCTCTTTCTCCCTGGCAGAGGAGGGCTGGCTTCACACAGTGGGAGCACAGCCTCCTGAGGCCACCCCAGCAGCACGGCAGGGACACAGGCTGACCCTCACTTCCAAGGGCCAGCAGAACAGGAAAGGAGCATTTTCCAGCTGGCTGGAGATTTGGCACAGAGCCCACTCTCTATGAGTGCACTGACTCAAGGGGAAAATATTAAGGGAAGAAAAGAAACCCCTTGATTAGAATAGATTTAAAGAGGCTGCTCAGAATGTTCTCTTTCTTCCCCTCTCCTCTGCCACGTGAGTAACTTCCCTGTGTTGCTGAGGTTTACCAGGAAGGAATGTCCTGATCCATGACAAAAGCCAGGCTTGCTCTGCAACCCTGCCGTGTCCTCCCTGTTCCATGAGCCTCAGTCCTCAGCCCAGAGCATTTACTTCCAACAACCCTGCAGCAAGAGTGCAAGAGTGCAAGAACAGCAAGAGTGCAGCAAGAGTGCAAGAACAGCTCCAACACCACTACTGCCTGCAAGCTTCTCAGGATCCCCAGGAGACACTTCAGCCTCTACTTTCCCACTCCACAGAGGATGAGCACCTGCACATTCCCAAACACAAGCACAAGTTTCCACTTCACCCATCATATTTTAGCTCAAGTGTGCATTATTCAGGTGCAGTGTTCCTTCCATGACCTGTTTCCAGGCATCTCCTGGTCTGCAGGGGCAGCTGCAGTTTCATGTTTCAGAGGCTGCAGGAGGACTTGGATCCACCTGAGGCTCTCCCCATCACTCCCCATTCCCAGCCCACCCTTGGCCTCTCATCCTGCTCCCCTGGCTCAGAACAAACCCACTCTCCTTAAGAGCCAGCCTACTCAGGTCTTCCTGCTTGATCCACACAAGTATAAATTAATCAGGAGCAAAGGGAACATCAGGCTTTCCTCTATCTCACACCTCA
This sequence comes from Climacteris rufus, assembly GCA_013398175.1. Lineage (NCBI taxonomy): Eukaryota > Metazoa > Chordata > Aves > Passeriformes > Climacteridae > Climacteris > Climacteris rufus. The sequence goes on from VZRZ01007223.1 coordinate 101,023, forward strand.
TTCTTTACACATCCCACTTTCCCTGCTCCCAGTATCTTTTATCTCCCCTTTTTTCTCACCCCATTACCTTCCTCTTTTGCCCTCTCCTTTTTCAGATAAGCTTCTCCACTCTCAAGGCAGCCCTGCAGAATATTTATCTAATAGAGGCTACAAAGAGACCAATTCATTCCACATATCTCACTAAACTCTATTTCTCCCTTCTTATTATAACTCCCATTTATCTCTTCTTCTGGACTTTTCTGTAACCAGTCCTTTGTCTCGTCTCTTTTATGAGCATTCACTTGTGCAACTCATTTTCCTGACCCATTTCTTAGAAATTACAGAACTTCACCATCCTGTACAAAACACTCCTCATGGAAAATCCCTGACAGAGGACACAGGGCACTTTTAGGGCATTTAACCTGAAGTCAGGCTGTGCCTCTCACTGCCAGATCCAACAGTAAAGCACATTCCTCATCAATTATTATTTTCTATAACTTTTCAAGTTGCTTATAGTTCCTGTTACAGACTCCAAAGGACTGCTGTCTAATAAACTTGTACTTAATTTATAAATACTAATTTACAGTGTTAATGTGCTAAACCAAGTGCTGCCTGTAAATCACTGCAAGATTCAAGCCACACCCTGTTCTACCCTGGTAACACAACACAACTCAGTCAATTGTTGAGCAGAGGAGCTGAGAATGGCACAGGAGGAAGAGAGGGAGGCTGGGGATGCTCTGCTCTGACACCAGGCCTTACCTGTGAGAGCCCAGGGGACGAGGCATGTCCCGGTGGCGTTGCAGCAAGATTGGGGTGTCCCTTATTTATTTCATGTGCAGTGTAAGGGGATGGGGCAGGAGGACCCGGTTGTCTTGCTACTTGTGTTACCTGTGTGGAGATAAACTGTTAGTAAAACAGAACATTAGTAACCGGTCTGCAGACTCCAAGCTTCATATATAGAGATTAAAGAATCTATTTCTTTATCTAAGGGAAACTCTGGACAGGGCATTGAACTATTGATGTGATTCAGGAAATTGGGGAAGGATCAAAAAATCAGAGCACCAGCTGGAGTCACTGGTGGAAATGTGTGGGAACTGGATGAGCTTTACTGCTGTTCTGGGGCTCTGCAAGATCCCTTTGCCTTCAGGCCTGGGACCTTCTGATCTCTCCAGCAGAAGCCATATCAAAAAATACTGGCATTTTGCAAAGGGATACACACTACCAGCGACCAAAAAAAATAAAGTGAGGGAGAAATTTGCATATTCCCCTCCAAAAAGGAAAAAGAAAGGACTGCAGACAGGCCCTGGTAGCTGCTGGGCTTGCCACAAGCAAAGAATGAAACAGCCAAGTAATTCTTCCATATGTTTATCTCCTTTCTCAGCTTCTATAAAAAATACTCAACAAAACACAATAGGCAAAATATTATGAAGTGTATTCACAGCACACAAATATTCACTCTGCTGTGCTATCTCCGTGATGGAACTGGTTTAAATATACTTTATAGAGTGGCTGTAGTAAAAAAAGGAGAATGAAAGGAAAAAAGAATTACATTGGGTGACACCTCCAACAGCTCAACACAATTAAATTTTGGCAGCTTGGGTTAAAACTGACAGTATTGAAATTCAGCATTTGCTTCTCACTGACCTTTTCTCTTATATTTGTTTGCTGAAAAGCACCACTTAATCATGGACAGGGACACCTCCCACCATCCCAGGCTGCTCCAAGCCCTGTCCAACCTGGCCTGGGACACTTCCAGGGATGGGGCAGCCACAGCTTCTCTGGGCACCCTGTGCCAGGGCCTCCCCACCCTCCCTGGGAAGGATTTCTCCCCAATATCCACCTAACACTCCTCTCTCTGAGCTAAAGGCACCTAAAGCCCACACAGGTCACTGGCACCACATCACAGGCTGACTTGTGAATAAATTTCCTTAGCACAGGCAAAGAAGGCAGAAGGAAATTGCTGGCTCCTTTGACAAGTGTTAGCTCCAAGCTCCAAAGGAGCAAAAGTCACAGAGTTCACCACTTCAGCGCTTTTCCCAAGTCACTTCAGTGCACTCTGAGCGTCCACGCTGCGGCCACAGCCCCCACAGCACAGCACTGAAATCCCAGGAAACCACAAAAGGGCTGGGAGGGGGCCAGGAGCCCTCAGTGCAGGGAGATTCACAGCCCCTGGGTGCTCTCAGAGGAAAGGGTGGGGCAGTCACAGAACCTCATCCTCCGTCCCAGCGGAGCCCTCCCTCCGCCAGGGATGAATCATCTCTTTTTTTGGGCTGATCTCCCTTGGCAGGTGCTCCTCCAGGCTCGGCTGAATGGGAGCCAGCCTGACAGAGAGCTCCACAGAACTCTCCACAGAACTCTCCACAGAACTCTCCACAGCCCATTCCCGAGAAAACCAAAGTGTCTCCCTGACTCCTGGGTCAGCCCTGAGAGAGCTGTCGTGTTCATCGTGCAGCACTCAGAGAAGTGACTGCTTCCTGATGGGTATCAAATAATGCAGGCAAGGAGGGGAGGAAGCAAAGGCAACCCCAAATACAAGGAAATCATTCCTGTCAATAGCCCCACGCTCCTCACCAGGATTCTCCCTGAATGTCACTTCTTGGGGGAGAACAGAGGTTATCTTGCAATAGCTGTGGGACTTGAACTGCTGCCAGATTTACCTCCCTGTGCTCCCCAGTGCAAACATTGCTCCAGCTGGGGCTGGAACCATCCAAAATCCTCTGATCCAACAGCACCCGAGTCCACACAGGGCTTTGACAAGGGGGACAGGGCACCACCAATACCCCAGGTTAGTGAGAGCATTCAGCAGTCCAGAAATGAAAACACACAAATAGAATCCTGGAACAGAATCCTGGAATAGAATCCCAGAATCATTTGGGTTGGAAACCCCCCCAAGACAATCGAGTCCAACCATTAATCCAGCACTGCCAGCTCTGCCCCTAAACCATGACCCCAAGTGCCACATGCCCATGCCTTTTGAACACCTCTGGGGCTGGGGACTTCAGCACTGCCCTGGGAAAATAATCTAAGTTGGAGGTTAATGAAAGACACCAAGGAATGCTCTTGTGAGTGGATGTGACATATGGAAGCTGAACTGAGAGGAAAACTGTGCAGCTGCTTGAGTGATGGTCCACGAGATACCCTCACAAAGGGCAGCAGACAAGCAGCAGACACACGATGGACACAGGGCTGGACCTACCAACATTGGCTTGAAAGCCTCATTAAGGCAGCAGAACGATTATAAAATTACACCAGCTTGATAGTTTGGCAACAGCACACTTGGACAGTATCCCACAGAAACCTACCACTGATCTTTCAGGACCTCCTAAGATGAGCCAAGTCTAGCTTAGCAGACCCAAAACAAAAGGGACTGGTGTTCCTTCTGGCAGAAGGAAAAGCACAGAGAGCCTTTCTCAGCAGCCACAGCAATGTAGGTGGTTCTACACCTTCCTCTTCCTACAACAAATTATTTACAAATAAACTGAGTAAGAAGATACTGATATTAATGTAAATGGGGGCTAAAAGAAGACAAACTTGCTGAATTTGTGTTTTTTCAGTAGTTTTTAACAAATCCATGAGGTAGAGACTATCCAAGCTCATCACTGCTGGGGTGTCTGTCCCCATAGAGCCCAGGACGTGGTTTGCTCTTTCTTACATGGTCTGTGATGAGACTATGGAAGCAAATATCCTCCTGTATAGATTGAACTGTTTCCCTAAAAATGGATACACAAAATTACACATTAATTGGCTAGGGCATCACTTTCTATTTTCCCTGGGTAACAAGAAGCTAATTTTAGTTTTCCAGGAGCCTTAATCTTGTATTTTAAAGGAAGCAATGAATGAAATATGAAATAAAACCTCAGCCTGGAAGTCTTGATTTTCTTTTTGATATGGAATCTTTTGGGTTTAGCATCTTTTACAAGTTTGGGATTAGCATCTTTTGCAGGTTTGGGATTACTCTTTCCCCCATCCGAGTATCTGATTTCAGGTACTTAAGAAGCTGTGGCTGCTCCATCCCTGGCAGTGTCCAGGACCAGGCTGGATGGAATTTGGAGCAACCTGGGATAGTGGAAGGTGTCCCTGCCATGGCAGGAGGTGGGACTGGGTGAGCTTTAAGTTCCCTTCCAACCCAAACCATTCCATGATTCCAGGATGGAACAGGATGAGGAACTGAGCTTCCCTCCTGCACACTTCCCAGCCGGGCAGGAACTGCGTCGGCCTCCTGACCCAGATCCTTCCCCTCAGCACAGGGTGCCTGGAGCAGCTAATCCTCCCTAATCTCTTTTCTACAGGATTCTCTCCATGGCAGGAAGATCCCTTTAAAGGACACGAAGGCGAATCACGGAACCTCTGCTGGGTGTGAAATGCCTGGCAGGGACCAAGGGCTGCAGAAAACAACCACTCACCCCAGGAGTGAATGATGGAGTCAAGCCAGGCTCTGAAAATTTGGGACAAGGGGATTCTTCACCATCTCATTTTCCCTTCTTTGCCACCAGCTGGCCTGAGCTGGGCACCCTGACAGGGGGCGGTACCTGCTCCAAAGGGACAGGGGGATGATCCTGAGCTGGGCCCCCTGACAGGGGGTGGTACCTGCTCTGAAGGGACAGGGGGATGATCCTGAGCTGGGCCCCCTGACAGGGGGTGGTACCTGCTCTGAAGGGACAGGGGGATGATCCTGAGCTGGGCCCCCTGACAGGGGGTGGTACCTGCTCTGAAGGGACAGGGGGATGATCCTGAGCTGGGCCCCCTGACAGGGGGTGGTACCTGCTCTGAAGGGACAGGGGGATGATCCTGAGCTGGGCCCCCTGACAGGGGGTGGTACCTGCTCTGAAGGGACAGGGGGATGATCCTGAGCTGGGCCCCCTGACAGGGGGTGGTACCTGCTCTGAAGGGACAGGGGGATGATCCTGAGCTGGGCCCCCTGACAGGGGGTGGTACCTGCTCTGAAGGGACAGGGGGATGATCCTGAGCTGGGCCCCCTGACAGGGGGTGGTACCTGCTCTGAAGGGACAGGGGGATGATCCTGAGCTGGGCCCCCTGACAGGGGGTGGTACCTGCTCTGAAGGGACAGGGGGATGATCCTGAGCTGGGCCCCCTGACAGGGGGTGGTACCTGCTCTGAAGGGACAGGGGGATGATCCTGAGCTGGGCCCCCTGACAGGGGGTGGTACCTGCTCTGAAGGGACAGGGGGATGATCCTGAGCTGGGCCCCCTGACAGGGGGTGGTACCTGCTCTGAAGGGACAGGGGGATGATCCTGAGCTGGGCCCCCTGACAGGGGGTGGTACCTGCTCTGAAGGGACAGGGGGGACTGCAATGAACAGCGATGGCTCCAACAAGCTCTGGATCAGCCCTGCTCCAGGGACCCCACCAAGCACCTTCTCCCCACACACACACCCCCCATTAACACTCATTCCTGATCAGTTCATGTCCAGAAGTCAATCACAGAACCATGCAAAGGTCTGGGTTGGGAGGGACCTTAGAGCTCATCCCATTCCATGGGCAGACACCTTCCACTAGACCAGGCTGCTCAGGGCCCCAGGGTTGCTCCTCAGCCTATGAAAATTTATCCCAAAGTATTTCTGCTCCAAGCTTCAGCACTTGTGACCACAGTGTGTTACTGAGGCAGTTACAAACCTCCTCCATAACCTGCCAAAAAAAGGTGATTTGTGCCAAGACTGGATGTCCATGGACACAGTTCCTTCTTATCCACTTCCTGAGTTGTGCCTCGTGCTGAGTTTGAGGAGCAGACCTGCTTCTGCTCATTAATCTCATTTTCAACAGATTCAGCCCAGGTCCCCTGCACACAGGACAGGGGTGGCTGCTGGCATTTATGGTCACTTTTGTGCAGTTCCCTTCCTGTCAGAGGCCACCACCTTCCAAAAAAATTCCAACCCAAAAAGCTCTCATGAATGTATTTCTTTGAAATACTTTACAACAAGATTTCATTCTTATACCCCTTCCAAACTCTATAGGTTTGGGATCTTGCAGAGGCCACATGAGTAATCACCCTAATTTCTTGCAGTGTAAAGAATTAGGAAACACCAGGCAAGAAGCTGCTCACAGGCCAAACTCCAAATCTCTATGTCCAAATGTAGGTTTTATATTAGAGCATTCTCCATTATTGATGAAGTGGAAATTATTACAAGTTTAGTTCATTGAAACAATTATTTCCAACTGTGATGTTCTTTCAAATAATTCTACTGCTGGATTTATTTATTAAAAAAACCCAAAGCAACAACCCACCCAATATCAGATACTATATTAAACAAATAAAGATGATTTATGATGAATTTATGCAGCTTTGGTTTTAACATCAGTATGTTTTCCTTGATAAAGAGATTCTACCAAAGTTTTATTGGGAATTATGAGTATCTTGGAGACCTCAGACAAACTTCATCCCACCTGGCCTCTTTCTCACCTCCTATCTCTGCCCTACAAAAAGACTTGTTCCTGGGATTTAGTTTTATTATTGGGGCTCATAGCAGAAGCCACATGATTTCCCATTCCTATTTCTGTAGCTGTGGGGAAAAAAAAAAAAAAAGAGCTCTGGAATGTGCAACTGAGGTGCTGATAATGCACGTGGAAAGGCATGGAAAGTATAATTGAATTATTTTTCATTTTTATGTAAGTAAAAATTGGGATTTCATCTGTGGGTTGCTCTTATCTCGAATGATTTCCTCTCCCACCCCATGCACAAGGTCCAGGGACAACACAGAGGCAGCTCAGAGTCACCACGTGGTGGCTTTGGACCCCAGACCTGTTCCCAAAGCAGCTCTGCTCTGCAAGAACACACATTTTTGACAATGATGACCTATAATCCATGTGGAATCCCACTCAGGATGGCCAAGGGAATAAATGTGCAAAGGAAAAAGCAGCCCCTGGGTGCTGAGGATGGACTTGAAGATCCTGGAGGTCTTTTCCAACCTTAATGATTCTGTGATTTCCTATTGCTCCTCCTCACCTTCAATTAGGGGATTTTTATAAAATGTTTAAAATTATATAAAACTTATCAACTAAAAACCAACTGCTTGCTGCAAAGCCAGGCCTTAAATGCACAGTGCTGTTCCCTGTGTAACAAAGCACCAGGACCTTTCATGAATGAATTTGCCAAGGCCCTCCCATCATGTGCCTCTTCCATCCCAATTCACTTCTCCCTGGACTCCCTCTAAATCTGAAATCTGCCTCGGGCTTCAAATGGAAGGCCAAAAGAAAGCCAGACAAGAAATTTCTCTCCTTTCCCCAAAACATGAAATTTTCTCTCAAACTTGTGCGTTCTCAAAGCCTGGAACTGAGATATTCCCAGCCCTGGCTTCTATTCCTGTAGCAAAGGAAGGAATGATATTTTTCCACACTGAAAAGCTATTTTAGGTCATTCTTCACAGTTACTTTTCTATTTTACATTAATTTAAATTTTTACAGTCATATTTTCCCCACAGGCATCTGCATTACATCTTGGGAAGAAAGAACTGAAAAAAATAACCTTCTTTAAAAGGAATTCAGATATTTTTGAAGTGTTTCTTAAATGTTGTATGGAGTATATAAAGGATAATATAAACTGAATTATTTATTACAACTGTTTATACTTTTATGTTCACAGAATCCCTGATCTGGGCTGGAAAGGACATTAAAGCTCATCCTGTTCCATGGGCAGGGACATCTTCCACTGTCCCAGGTTGTTCCAAGCCACATCCGAGCTGGTCTTGGGCACTTCCAGGGATGGGGCAGCCACAGCTTCTCTGGGCACCCTGTGCCAGGGCCTCCCCACCCTTACAGGGAAGGATTTTTTCCGAATTTCTCCCTTTGGTTTTGCTTTTCTGCAAACACACATTTATGTATCAAATATTGAGAAGAAGGGAGCCCAAAACCAAAGGCCAGCCTGCAGCTCAGGTTGGTTGATCCACTGCTGTCACAGGCACAGACCTCCCCATCTCCAAGCCTTGCCAGAGCTGTTCCAGCTGTTCCAGCTGTTCCAGCTGACCTGCACAGGAATCCACAGCTGGATGGCCACCAACAGCACACCAGGCCTGAGCCCTGCTGCCACCTGAGCTGCTGCATTTCTGCCCTTCATCCTGCCCAAAGCTCAGCTCAGCACCTCCTGACAGCCAGAGAGGAGAGGCATCACAAGACTCCTCGACAACCCAGAAAGGGAGGAGCTGAACATCATCATCATCATCATCCTCCTTAAATCATCACGGAATAGTTGGGGTTGGGAGGGACCTAAAGCTCACCCAGTCCCAGCCCTGCCATGGGCAGGGACACCTGGTTGGTCCAGGCTGCTCCAGGCCCCATCCAACCCAGTTTTGGGCACTTCCAGGGATGGAGCAGCCTCAGCTTTCCTGGGTCAGAGGTGCTCCAGCCCAGGTCCCCCACGGAGCCAGAGCCAAGAACCCATCCCCAGTCACTCATGCAACCAGAGGAGGAGAAAACCTTGCACAGCAGCTTATGTTTTTTTATAAGCAGCTTATGTTCCTGCATAAAATACAGTGAATTTATCCCATCTACAGCTTTTCTTCCTGTTTTCCAAATAATTAAAAGAGCAGCTTAAAAGCAGGGTATTTTGGCATTAAAAATATTTGCACTATCCCAAGCGGAAAAGAAAAAAATATGACTTTCCCAGGGCTGTGCTGATCTAGCAAAGCTTATAAATAACCCTGGGCTTCCAGCTATTGCCATTGGAAAAAAAGAAATGAATAAAAGGAAAAGACTATCGTGTTCACAAATAAACACTGCTGTTTCTAAGCTAAATTTCCACAATAATCAATATTACACATTAACAAACATGTAGGACAGTGAGCCAAAGGCACTTATCCCAAATATTCAATCTACTATCAAAATACTTCTTCCTCTGTGGAATGGAATGTTTCATGTGAAAACAAACATTTCTTGATTATTTTTCTGATAAGAAGGTATTAGAAATGTGAAGCCACTGATACACTCCAATGAATCAGTCTTTGAGATGCAGGGGAAAGGAAAGAGATGGAGCCACCACAGTGAAAATATGGCCAAAACATTGTAATTCCTCTGAGACTGTTGGGAAAACCCACTCTCCAACCTGCTAAATAAAGCTAAAGACACTCAGAAATAGGAATAGACCCACAAGTCCTCCAGAGATTTCTTCCTTTCCTGCTCACATGCAACAAAAGAGGTTCTTCATAAAATCATAGAATTACTAAGGTTGGAAAACACCTCCAAGATCAAGCTCAATGCTCAGGCACCATCCCAGTGCCCACTAAGCCACCCCCAGGTGCCACATGCACTTGTCTTTGGAGCACTTCCAGGGATGTGCCTCCAGCACTGCCCTGGGCAGCCTGTGCCAGTGCCTGACCACCCCTTCCATGATGAAATTTTCACAATATCCAACGTGAACCTCCCTTGGCACAGCCTGAGGCCATGTCCCTTTGTCCTGCTGATCCCTGGGAGCAGAGCCTGACCCCACCTGGCTGCCCCCTCCTGCCAGGGAGCTGTGGAGAGCCAGATCCCCCCTTCTTTTCTACTCACACACAACCAAAAGGCTCTTTTTGAGCACCCCTTCCTTCAGGAGGCAAGAAGAAGTTGCATTTTTTCAAATGTGCAATTTTTAACTGTACAGTTTGTAAGTGCCCTGGTTTTTTTTTGAATAACCCCCCTGATTTTCTCGTGCTGTGCCCCCCCAGGCCCGGCAGATACTCACAGTGCTGTACACAGCGGAGACGGTCGGAGTGAAGATCCGATCCTCGAGGGGCTGCTGGACAGGACCTCGGGGAATTCTGCAACACAGCAAGTCAAGGAAAGCAGCGTGGAAGGCAGGGCTGTGTTTGGGGCACACCCAGGGCCACAGCCAGGGACACAGCCAGGGCCACCTGGAAGTCCCGGGCACTCAGAGCTGCCCAGCAGCTCCCATCCCTCGGCATCTCCCGGAGAGAAACAGAGCTGTTCCCACAAACAGAACCAGGGAACCAACACAAACTCGCTGCCCAACAAACCACCAAACCTTGGGCCTGCCAAGAGCATCCCCCACCTCTGCTTTCATTTGAAAGAGTCAGGGAAAAATCCCAGAAGGCACAAGGGCTCAGCATTCAGGGGGACAAACGCTGCTGATCAGCAGGGCAGGGGCGGACAATGGCAGCTCCTGTTTTGCTAAGCACGCAGGAATCCCGCTGGAATTGTTTCCTTGTTTGCCTCTCTTCACCCGGTGACTCCTTTCCTCATCCGCCCACCAAAAAAAAAAGGCTGTCAGAGAGATGGGAGGTTCTGAGGAGCTGCTGCAGGGTGACTTAAAGGCAAATTGCAAGTTTTCTTAACTGGAAAGGTACTGTGGGAGTCCAGGGGGAAAAAAACAGGGAAAAAGACTTTATGCACACACGAAAAAAGCACTAGACTCTGGTTTATTTGTGGAATAAAACAAGGGGATGCAGAGATTTAAAGTTGGGTAACACCTTGTGGCCTTGCACAGACCTGATGTCCATTGTCATGAAAAAGCCACTTGCTGAAAAGTTTTCCTGAATACCATAATCAGATTTCACCTTTTTGTTGCTTATATTTTATACACCAAAACCTCTTGGGAAGTGAGAACAGCTGGACTGACTGATGTTCTTGCACACACAGAAGGCCACAGACCTCACACATTAACATGGTGGGACACTCAGAAAATAGAGCCACAAAAGTACTTCTTGGCTTTGTTCAAACAAGGCAAAACATACTCCTAAATTCAATTTTGAGCCCAGATTAGTCTGAGTCTTCAAGAGACTCTTTGCACCCCAAGTTTGATCTCCAAATTACTGGTGCTGCCCAAAGCTTTGCAGGGACCAGCAGCCCAGTGCAGGACAGACCCCGTGGCACGGACACGACTCGACAGCCATCCAGGCTCCACAATCCCAACCATTCCCCATAGAATGGACCAAATGTTAAGGCTGAAGTAAGGACTGTTCAGACATGACCTGCTCTGCCCCTGCTGACTACTCACAGCACATCCCAGCTGGATCAACTCCTCCTCCAGCAGTGCTGAGGCAAATTTACACCATCAGAAACAACACAAAGAGAATTAAATTTATAATAAATTAAATTTACAATATCGCTCTACTCTGGCTCTGAACTCATCACTAAAATGCTCCTCCCTCCCCATACAAGCTCAGAAATTTCTCTAACACTTCTCAATTTTGTTATATATTCAATGTTTGAGCACCAGACACGATAAAAAGCTGCCTGATAGGATTAGAGCAGGACGAGCCCAGCCCTGACCTTCACAACACCTTTGCAGGGAGGTGTGACAGGACCCAGCCCACAGGCAGCTCCAGGGCAGGAGAACCAGGCACAGGATCCAGCACTCCTGGATCCCAGGCTGGTGCTCACTCACCCTACATCTCTTCTGCCTTTTTTTAATGAGTGCAGGAATTTGTTTGCAGGGTTTGAGGCTCCTCTGCACTTTGCCCATCTGCCAGCTCAGGCCCAAGTGGTGTCATTTCATAAATAAAAAGGTTTTTAACAACCAAACAGGATTTAAAACCCTGACTCAGCCAAACAACAGTAAGATTTGCCACAGACTTCAATGGAGTCACTCCCAGCCTTCATCCCGAGGATCCTGCATTAATGCCCAAGTTTTGGAAAACAACAACAGAAAGCCAAACTTTAGGAGAGGAGGATTAAAAACCCGCAAGATAGAATGAAAACTCCAATTTCCTGCTGTAGCAGCACTGCCTCACCCCCAGCACATCCCTGTGACAGGGATGACAGCCCAAGTGCAGCTGCCCCCCTTGTGTCACAGCTCAGATTCCCCTTCTCCAGGCACTCCTGACAATCCATCCAAGCAATCACTGCTTCAAAAGGGATCATTCCTGAGTTTGGAAAAACGGTTTCATCCTCAACAAGGTTGGGATTTATTTTCTTATTTTAGAACTTATATAAGGCAGGAAATAATCTCCTTTGAGCAGAGCAACCGCTCTTTTTGCACCCAGGAAGAGCTGCCTGAAGGAAGGAGCAGTTTACACGGATTTGCAGAGTTTGGAGGCCCTGTTTCAGATCACTCCTAGGAAAGGATGGTTCTCACCAGATCCAAAAGAAACCATTTAAATCCTTTTTAGAAAGAATTTGACCTGGACACAAGACTGATAGGGACAAAATGCCTCAAATTCCAGTAAGGCTTAATGAGATAATGGTTGGAGAAAGTCATTATTTCCAGCATCCAACTTGTGGCATCCACAGATTGACTCTCTGCAAGGAGCTGGGCTAGTGGAGAGATTCCTGCTTCCCTGAAAGGAGCTGGGCAAGTGGAAAGGCTCCTGGTTCCCTCCAAGCCTCTTGGAGCTTGTTTCTGCTCCCCAGTGGAAATCATCACCTTCCCTCCCCAGCCACCTGCCAGAGGAGCCCATCCTGGCATAGCAGCTGCTGTTACTGCAGAAGCCAGGGTGACATCAAAGTTCATCAGGACCCGTGCTAATGAGGCTCTTTTCCTAGCAATGGGTTAAGTGACAGCAGGGGGACTGCAGCAGGGGAGGTGAATGGCTCAGGGTAGGCAGGTGGGAAGCAGAACCTCATCCAGCAGCATCAGCCCATCCCCAGCAGCATCAGCCCATCCCCAGGCACAGCCACACCACATCAGCCCCGGGCCGCTCCCTCCTCTGCTCCCACACAGGGATTTTGGTGCCAGCGGGGCTGCACATCCCAAAATGCAGCACAACCCTCAGGATTGCTGCCCTGCACACCCAGGACAGCACAGGAGCTGAAGTCCAGCCAGGCCAGCCCCACTGCTGCTCTGGATTCCCCACAGCCAGAACAGCAGGATACACTGACTAATTCAGGCAGCTCTTTCGTGTTACTATCCTGGCGTGCTTAGATCTGATTCAGGAGCATCCCCTGCCCTCCCTCTTCCTCCTCCTCCTGTATGTCCTTGCCACCCCTCATCACTGATTTGTGCAGCCATGCTCCGAAATGATCCAGCAAAGTGAGAAGGGAGAAGGAGGGGAGGGAAAGCAAAGATAACCCACACCTCACACTGTTTTCAAAGCTCCATTCCAGAGAGAAAAGATGAGGAGAACAATTAAGCAGAAGAGCAGGAGCAAGAAGAACCTCTTAAATCCAAGGAGAACCTCTTACAGCACCTCTGCAACCACCAGGTTGGTAAAGTGCAGCCTTTGCTTTGCTCCTGTCAGGCTGAACAACTCCTTACAGCTCTCCCTGCTCTATCAGCATCATGCCAGAACCCAGGAGAAGGATGGCAGCCTGGGCAGCACTGGTGCTGGATTCTCCTCCTTGCTGCTCAGGGCTCATTAACTCATGAAATACATATTTAAAATCTCACCTAAGTGAGATACCTCTGGCAGATCCATAAAGGCAGGCACAGATGCAATGGAAGTTCCACCTAGTCCCCATCTGGCTGCAGCAGTGATTACAAGCTGGGGAATTTCAGGAGCTATTATAAACCCAGTGGGAGAAGGAACACTGGCTGGAAACCAAACAGAATTTTTCTAGAAACCAAAAATCTCCCTAAAAAGAGGAGGACCTCTGTTAATTAGACAGCCACAGCCATGCTCTGAGGAGAGGGGAATATGTGACTGCTCTGTAAAGCGATTAAGGAAAAAAAATCCAGCCTGGAGCTGCTGGAGCAATCGGAGGCACTGCCAAATGCCGAGTGAAATGACAGCAGGAATTCCTTGCAGAAATCTCCTCCTTGTATCACATTTCTCTGCTTGTTCCAATCATGCTACAAAACTGCAATTCTGTGAGATTTCTGTGTGCTGGTACAGCAATGAATGACCTGGAAACATGCACCAAAATCAGCCCTTTCCAGCAGGAATTTGTACAGGTTTCCCTGCTCCACCGAGATTGGAGGGAGAAAAAAATAACACTATTCCATTTTCTCCCAAAATGGATTCATTTTCCCTCGAATAGTGCTTCTCACCTAAGCTCATCCCAGCAACCAGCAACCATTTTACCCCAAGCACTGCTGACCTCTCCTCCCCCTGCAGCTCCCAGCTCCAAGGGGCTCCCTCTCCCAGGAATGGAAACACCCGCGGTACCCACGGGCGCCTGTGCAAACGCCTCACACCAAACCCTTCCAGAACTCCTGATTTTCATCCCTGCCCACGAAGGGAGCCAGTCTCCCACCAGCTTCCCCAGGGTTATATAATCCCCACACATGTCCCTGCTTGTACCCAAACTGTGCATTAAAAATCCCAAGGAAAAACCGTCAGCGAGATTACAGAAGGGCAGGAAACCACAGCAAATCTGAGCATTTCTTTCAGCTTTTTGGAGCAGGGAATCTATAAAACCTCTGGGAGCAGGCAGGGATGTGATGGCAGGGAGCTTTACAGGAATGTGTTTCTCCTCTGCAGCCTCTTCTCTATTCACCACGCAATTAAAATGCAGGAGGTGAACATCCCAAGAGCAGAAACATTTCACTGAGCCGGCTGGGAAAGCGCACGGCTCTGAAAGGGTTCAAAGGGAAAAGCTCTGCCAGTCACAGCAGCTGAACTTCCCCGGCATCGCCCCGTCCTTCCCAGCCCCACCTTCCCAGCCCCACCGTGCTCCGCTCGCCCGGCAAAGCCTTTGTGTGGCTCGCTCACTCCTACCTGGCAGGGAGCTGCACAGAGCTCTGTCAGTGAGATCCAGAGAGCTCTGTCAGTGAGATCCAGAGAGCTCTGTCAGTGAGATCCACAGAGCTCTGTCAGTGAGATCCACAGAGCTCTGTCAGTGAGATCCAGGGGAGCTCTGTCAGTGAGATCCCAGAGGGCTCTGTCAGTGAGATCCACAGAGCTCTGTCAGTTAGATCCCAGAGGGCTCTGTCAGTGAGATCCACAGAGCTCTGTCAGTGAGATCCCGGAGGGCTCTGTCTGAGATCCTGCAGAGCTCTGATAGTGAGATCCAGAGCGCTCTGGCAGCAAGATCCTGGGGAGCTCCAGCAGTGAGATTGTGGCAAGCTCTGTCAGTGAGATCCGGAGAGCTCCGATAGTCAGATCCCAGAGAGCTCTGTCAGT
>VZRZ01007224.1:0-14220 GCA_013398175.1 Climacteris rufus
TAGCTTCACACACTGCCACATCACTCAATTGATTCGGCAGCTGGGAAGAACTCTTGAGAAGTCTGCGTGAACAGCAGGCCAGTGATCCTCTAGAATGGGCTGAGCGTAACACTGCCTGCATCCCCACTTGGCTGCCTCTGCCCAGGTACTGTTTCCTGCCTGCTCCTCATCTGTGTTCCAGTTCAGGGCCTGGATACGCAGAGAATGACTGACCCTACTTGAAAAACTGAGGCAAAGAAGGCATTAAATAGCTCAATCTCTTCCTCCTTCTTTCTCACTGTTTCACCCCCATCCAATATAGGATGGAGTTTCTTCCGAGCCTGCCTTCTTTTGCCAATGAATTTATAGGAACATTTTTATTCCTCTTATATGGAAGTTAATTTATAACCAGATTAAGTTTAATTGGACTTTGGCCCTTCTGATTTTCTGATTTTCAGTCCTCCTGAGTGGCTGCCCCTTCTTCCCCAGGTCATAAACTCTCTGGTTCCATGCGAGCTCCATGGCAGTTCCGTGTGAGTTCCATCCAAGGCCCAGCTGGCTGGGCAGGGTGTGGCCATGGAGCTCTGCTGTCTGTGANCAATTAATCCCAGTTGTGATCCCTTTTCCCCCTGCCAGGATGTGCAGAAGGGATTTACCCCTTGTACATCTGTTAATAAAATTATTGATTTTTGTCTGTGAGCGGCTGTAAAAGTCTGTGTTGGGGGATAGTGCCCCTTGGCTCCATCTCCCCTCTGTAACAAAGAGATGAAGTTTGTGCTCCAGTTGATGTTTGCAGTGGTTACTCTTGTGCTTAGACACTCAGCACCTCTCTGTCTTCTCTCCTGTTGCTCTTGACATCTCCTCCCCCCTCTTGACATCTCCTGCTTTCCATGCCCCGGAACATCTCTGAACTTGCTTTAAAAGATGCTGCTGAAATCAGCAGTTCCATCACAGGATCTTGGTGCTCCTCCTCGGGCTGCTTCTTTTAGGAGAGTTGTTCCATAGAGTGAAACCCCAAAGGCCTGTGGAGGCCATTGCATCACCTATTTCTGACCATCAGATCTTGACCCACAGCTGGAGGTTCAGCCACCTCTGGACACAGTTTGATGGGTGCTGGGAGACAGCCTTGTGCACACAGGCCTCCTGCTTTTCTCCCTGCACTTCTCCTCCAAAGTGGGAGCATTTCCTGTGTCTCCCAGGCAGCTGAGAAGTCACTCTTGGCACAGGCAGAGCTGTGTCTTTGGCCCAGGTGTCTGGGCCTGGCAGTGCTGGAGCTGCAGGGGAGGATGGTGTGAGAAGAGAGAAAATGTTGCATGGAGGAGGGAGGAGCAAGGAAAGAACTGTGAGGGACAGTGGGGAGGAGGAAGAGGAGGAGGAAACAATAGTAAAAATGTAATTTCCAAATCGATGCTTTTAGGACTAAACTGCCATGGCAATCCAGTATTATCAGGTTTTCACATATTTATTAAAGTTTTACACTATTATAGTCTCATGTGTCAAGAGACCTGAGCATGATCTCATGGTCATCTTCATGGATGTCAGTCCTAAAAACAGGCACATTGGTTCGCTGTGCACTATTGAACAGGTAAACTGCAGAATAAAATGAAAAGCATTTTCATTCCTATCCCCATTAAACACAGTAAATTTCAAGACATCCAGAATCTGTATATGTAATTGAGAGCATTTAACATGTCAGATTATAAATAAAATACAATATACATTTTTAATTCTGAGAGATTGTCTTTACCCTATAACATCATTGGCATTTTAATTAAGATGCCTCGAAGAAAAGAATAACAGAGAACTCTGGACTAAGGGATTGAATGAACCCTCAGCAAACAGGGAGTGGCTGATCCATCTGACGGCTGTGCTGCCGTTCTGTGGGACCTTGGTAGGCTGGAGAATTGGGCAAGAGAAACATAATGAGGTTCAACAAGGGCAAGTGTAGGGTCCTGCAAATGGGGAGGAATTGCTCCAAGCACCAGTGCAGGTTGGGAACTGACCTGCTGGAGAGCAGCTCTGCAGAGAAGGACCTGGAAGTCTTGGTGGGTGCCAAACTGACTGTGAGCTGCCAGTGTGCCCTGGCAGCCAGGAGAGGCAATGGGATCCTGGGGTGCATCAGAAAGAGTGTGGCCAGCAGGTCAGGGAGGGAATCCTTCCCTCTGCTCAGCCCTGTTGAGGCCTCATCTGGAGCGCTGTGTCCAGTTCTGGGCTCCTTAGGACAAGAAAGAGAGGGTCCAGCAGAGGCCAGAAAGATGATGAGGGTACTGAAGCATCTCTCTTAGGAGGAGAGANGGCTGTGGAGCATCTCTTTGATGAGGAGAGACTGAGGGAGCTGAGCCTTTTTAGTCTGGAGAGGTGAAGACTGAAAGGGATCTCATCAATGCATATAAATATCACAAAGGCAGTACCAAGAGGATGTGCCAGACTCAACTCAGTGGTGCCCAGTGACTGAACAAGGATCAGTGGCCATAAACTAAAACACAAGAAGTTTTACCTCAACATGAGAAAGAACTTTATGTTGAAGGTGCCAGGGCACTGGAACAGCGGCCCAGGATGCTTGTGGAGTTTCCCTCTCTGGACACGTTCCAAACCCACCTGGATGCATTCCTATGAGACCTGCTCCAGGTGACCCTGCCATGGCAGGGGATTGGACTGGATGATCTTCAGACGTCCCTTCTAACCCCAACGATTCTTTCACTCTGTGAAAGCATTTTTTGTAAAAATTATAGGAAACTGGTTGTGTGTGCAAATGTCAGAGAAACATAAAATGTAACATTTAAATAATCTATTTTTTCCTCTTTGTTGCTCTTACTCTCACCCTTCTCCTTCCTCTTCCTTTCCCCACTTCCCTAAGTCCCCGATGCCAATGTTATAAATACTCCAAGGGCCAATCCCCAAGGGAGCAGCCGGGATTGTGGGCCGGACAGGCGGATTTTCCATGCGCACCTGAGGAACCGCGGGGCGGGCGCCGGGGCTGCCATTGCGCTGATTGGCCGCCGGGGGGAGCCCTTGTACCAGATCCTGCGGGCAGCGTGTGGCGATGGATCGGGAAAATCCCCGCGAATTCCCTCTGAAAGTCGCTATCCCTGACGGTGTAAATATTGCTGCATAATCATTTCTGCGCTAAAGAAGACATTTTTAACGTCGTTTCTGCATTTTAAATTATAATGTTCCTTGGAAGGACATAATTTGCTGATTAGAGATACGTTTGTTTAGCTGCAGTGCCTCAAGCTTCAAATTTGATTGCGTTCATTTTAATCACAGAACTGATCTTATTTTCAGTAACATGGAGATGTTTGTTCCAAATGCATTGATGAATTCTTATCTCAGTTATGTCACATGCTGGAAATGATATTACTCTTACTAATTCCTACCATAAAATCCCAACTTAAACAGAGGACAAGCTGCTGTAAGAAGGAAGCATCTTTTGAATTTACTTAAACTAAATGGGCTTAATTTAAAGTTTTTAATCCTACTTATGCTGTCTTAAAGGATAGGCTACAAAAGAACACATGATCCTGGTGCTTCTGATATTCTGTCAAGTTTCAAACACCGAGTGACACAGACACACTTGGCTCATGTCACATTGCCCCTGCCCATGGCTGCACCTCCCTTTGCTCTGTTTTACCATGTCGTCCTTCTTCCTAGATGCAACCTACCTCCAGACACTGCCAGCTGCTCCAGCTGCCATCCCTCATTCTTCCAACCTACAAGACAAGGGAGGAGAAAATAAACAAAGTGAGGTAGTGGCATTTCAGAGCACACTTTTCCAGCTCCTGTACGACCCCTTCGGCCCTGTGATCGAATTGGATGCTTATCCTCTGCTTGGAACTTTTTGGGAGAAGAAAAACCTGAGCTTTCCGGGCCTGCAAGGCAAACCCCAAAGAGGGTAAACTTTTACCAATGCAAGACAGGGAGTGGTTTTGGTGATGGAAGAAATTGTACTTGGCAAGTCACCTTTTATAGAACTTGTCTTCTTTCAGAAACTTCCTTTTTCAGCCAAGGATTGCAGTGAGAGCTACAATGAATTCACTAATGTCACAAACACGTGTAATCCTCTGTCCCAACCTCCTGTGTTTAAAATATGAAGAAAAGGGATCCAAGGACATACAATGTCAGCAGCAAAATGTTGCTTGAGCACCAGAATGCTCCTTTCCCAGCCAACTTCCAGACTGCCACTGAGCAGGGCCCATGCTCTCCAGGATGTCTGTGCCAGGGATATGTGGATGGAAGGGTAGGAGGTTCATTACCTTTTTCCAGAAGTTACTGGTCTTTGGGTGCTGTTTCAGGAAGAGGTCATCATTGGGCCATAAAATGCTTGGAACCTGTCCCCTCTTACGCAGAACCTTTCTCTGTGGCAGTGGTGGGGAGAATACCAGTGGAAAACTCCTGTGCATAATGAGGTCAGATATACTAGTTTTCCATCTTTTTTAACTACCCAAGCAGTGAAAAGCAACTGGAGTGACAGCCAAGGCTGATCCAGATGCAGCTCCAGGAAACATTATGCAAGAATAGGACCTTGATGTAAACAGGAGTTCAGGACCTTAATGCAAATGGGAGTCCCTGAAAACATCAGGCTGATCACCTGCTGAGATAGGGTTGTTCTAATCAGAAGAAATATTTGAAATTTAGCTCCATCTCCTGAGCACAACAATGCCTAAATCTAAAGGTGAGTGTGGGAACGTGAGATTGAGCACCCAGAGCTGGTGTGGCCTGGAAGGTGAAGGGACATTAAAGAGAGGGAACTGTCTGTACATTGGCCAACATGCAGAGGTTTAATTTCTCCCCAATAGGTAACAAGCACTGACATCTGTGAAAGTCACTGTGCAGTGAATAACGAACACCCAAATGTGGGGCATCCAGACAGGAGGCCAGTCCAGCTGCACTTCCATGCACAAAGGTTTTATTGCAGTGACTATTGATGATCGAGCCCAGCACCCTTCTCAAAGGAGAGGATTCTCATCAAACTGTGCATTAATGCCTGACTCTGAGAGCTGGTGGCTTTGTTTCATAATTTCACTCTGACACAGGGGAACAGAGCAGCAAGAGAAGGCAGCAAATGCAGGCAAATTCTTCTAAACTGGTTGTGATTCTAAAAATGTAATGCTGAGCTTCTTTGCACAAATGCTGGAAACAATGTTGTGGCACAAGAAAGGCTGGCTTTACAAACAGCAGGGTGGAAACTTGCAAGCAAACCAACCAGTAAATTAATAGAGATAACTGGATTCATTTGTTTTTAATGAGGTGCAATTACAAAGGTAATAATCAGAAAAAAGAAGGGTTCTATTTTAAAATTATTTTCAGACTCACCACAGCAAATTTTGTTTTCAAATTTAAAACATGAGCTCTTATATATGTATATATATATATATATATGGAAGTTTGTATATAAATATTACATACATATAAGTTCCTTTATCTACATTACCTTTTTCATCATTAAAGAATTTGAATCATCCACCTGACATAGAGAAGTTCTAATAACCACGTAGGTTATTAGACAGTAGGTTTTTTTTCCGTCACTCACTAGCGTCACTTTGTGAAGACTTAAGTGGCTTAAAATGCCCTTTACACAGCCTTAATTCTGCTTACTCCAGAGAAATCTCAGTTTACAGAAAGCTGGAAGGGGGAAAACTTGTGCCAGAGCAGTGCAGGTCTGATCCAGTAAAGCATGAGCTTTTTATATCAAGTCTGTGAGCAATAATTCTGGCCCATATGGTTTACTGAATCAGAGCCTAATTTTGTAATATCCCATCCAAATTTATATCTTAGTACCTGAACATTTTGCCTTATCAACTAGAATGTTTCCCTGCATAATTCATGAGGCTGTAAATTATTTTTATATATCGTCTTCTTCTAGTTTTTTTTTTAAATCCATTTGAAAACCAAATACTAGAAAATAAAAATGCTTAAAAGCATTCTGAAACAAACTTAGACCATGATCTCGTGAACAATATTTACTGTGAGCAGTGAGGGACTATTCCCCCAGACAAGATAAATCCTGGATGTAAATATTTCCTTAATCATAACTTACATATTTGAGGGTGCAAAAATTAAATATTTTTGTTCAAAGTCCAATAATAATACTACATATTATTTTAGTTTATAACTATAAACAGCCCATAAAACTCACTCCTACTAGAAAACACAAAATAGTGCACAATATATTTAGTATTTCTGTTACCTCTCTCTTGGATGCTTAAGAAGCAAAATAGCATAAATGGCTACAGATGGATCTCCATCCAGCACAGTTTAGCAGAGCTTCTATGCATCCCATCAGAACAGCACAGAGCAGTGAAATGAAGACAGACGCTGTAATAAGTGCAAGAGCTGTAAATGAATGTGAACAGAAATTGATTTTGAAATGTTCTTGGCACTCTCCCAAGAAAATATTATCACTGTATTTAAAAATAAGCACTCCACGCATTGTTTCAGGATTACTAAGAATTAACTCTGGCCTCCTTAATTATTTTCTCTTCTGAGACCTATTTTCAGTCCAGCTGCAATATTTACATAAAAACCAAACAAACTTCTATAAATTCTCAACATTAAGTAGACCAAGAATTGTACTTGAGCACTGTGTCTAGTTTTGGGCTCCCCAGTACAGGACAGATATGGAGCTACTGGAGAGAGTGCAGCAAAGGGTTACTAATATTTTAAGGGGACTGAAACACCTCTCCCATGAGAAAAGGCTGAAGGAGCTGAGACTGCTTGGCCTGGAGAAGAGCAAACTCATGGAGGGACCCTGTCAGTGCATGGAAACACCTGGAGGGAAGGTGCAAACAGGACAGAGCGAGAATCTGCTCAGCAGTGCCCGGGGACAGGACACGATGCAAAAGGCACACACTGAAACACAGGAAGTTCTGCCTGACCATCAGGAAACAGTTTCACTGTGAGGGTGTCCAAGCACAGGCACGGGTTGTCCAGGGATGTGGAGTCTCCATGCTCAGATATTCCAAAACCACTTGGACACAGCCCTGGGCAACCAGCTCCAGGTGGCCCTGCTTGAGCAGGGCAGGGAGTTTGGACCAGATGAGCTCCAGAGGTCACTTCCAAACTCAGACATTCTGTCATCCTATATAGAGAATTGTGCTTTAAAATGTGTCAATCAAAAAAAAAAAAAATCCTGAGGAGACTGCAGTATCTTGAGTAGTAACTTCATTAATTTTCAATGTCTTTATTTAAGCCAACTGTTTCCTTCTTTGAGTGGACAGTAACAATACATCCAAGGTCAGGTTATTTTATGCTTTCCTAGGTCTGCAGCTGTAAGGGATAATGCATCAGCATCCCATGGAGAGAAGTCAGTGTTCTGCAGATGTATAAAAGCACCTAGACCAGGCTGCTCTCAGGTGCACAAAGCTGGACCTGTGTGAATTTGCACAACTCTGTGTTCCCTGTCCTAGGCTGCTTACCTCTTAGGGGACACTGAAAACACGTGGGATAGAAAGTTCTCAGGCAATGTCTCATATTAAAGTTTTATTTTCATAAATCCAGCCTTGTCTCTTGTTAGTTTGACAACAAACAAACAAACAAACAAGCAAACACCAAAATACCTGGAAGAGGTTTTACTTATGGACAATGTTGTATTTCCAAGTGTGTGACTGTGTCTGTAACACAGCACATCACCTGGTAACACACAGCACATCACCTGGCACTATGAATGTCTCAGATATGTGAAGGTAAGAGATCCAGACCTGGTCAAAGCATGGCCAAGACAGAAATTTTAAAAAAGGTTGAATGCTGCCTGGTTTTAATGATTCAGAAGCTGGAAACCTTCCATCTCCATTATCATGTATCTAACCTCTTTAGCACATCATCAAAGGGTAACTTGTTTCAGGAGGTGCTATCTTTCCTCAAGGACATAAAACCATTATTATCATTATCATCACTAGTTGTATGTAAGACCCCAGAACATTTTCTTATCACACTCAGTGTTACAGCCTGAAATCCCAGGAGCCTGCATCACTCAGTGCCTGTGGCTGTGCCCAGGGCCCAGTCACTGCCCCCAGCTCTCCTCATCACCTCTGTGGGCCCCCTGCTGAGGTTCCTGCCCTAGCAAGTAGAAGCGTGGTTTGTTAACAAAAGTCTATTATTTACTTCATAGCAATCCCTGAGATCAGCTAGCACAAAGGCAATAGCAAGATATACTAGTTGATTTCAAATATTGATTTTTGTTCCCGTACTTTGAAATGCTTCCAAATGATTCAGGCTGTGACAAAAACGTTACAATCAAAATCTTGGCTATCACCCTAACATCTATTGCAGAAAAGATGCACTTAAGGAAATTTAGGATTTACACTCTATGTTGTACTGACAGACTAATTAGTGAGACAAAACCAAGTACTTGGTTTAAATATCAACAGTGGAGTACCCTGTGGGATTTTTTGCTTCTTTATTCTATCAGAAAATGTCAGAATCATGCAGAGAACTGCAGGTGAACTACTGCTCTCCAAGCATACAAGAGTATTTGTGGTTCATTAGAAATCACCTTGAAAATTAAAAAAAAAAATTACATAACCTGCTGGACAAGGAAACTGTGGATTGTGACAGACATATCTGCAGATAAGAGTTACACCATCCTATTAATCTGAGTAGGTTTGAGCCAAGGGAAGGAACACTAGGAATAAAAAAGCCTATGGAAAAAAAGCTCACAATAGGGCCAAGGTAATGCTATTTTGAAGCTAGATCTTTACCAGTTAAGCCAAAACTCTGAATTTCAAACCTCCTGCTCTGCAGAAAGACCTGGTATCTGTCAACAGCTGAAGAGTGATTCATTCATTGCAAGAAATTCTACACAGAAATACTGAAAAAAAGGTAATATTCTCTTCAGAGACCCCATAACAGCTGTTATGTTTTTACCTAAGCTGAAACCCTTACCAAAATTAGCCTACCTCTCCAAATGGAAAATGTGATATTCTGTAATAGAAATCAATTCTGTGAGCAATGAGTACCTCTACTCATGCTTTCAGTATCTTGTTACAAGAACCTATAAGTGGTTCTCTGTACATTCTCAGAGAAAGGGGAAAAAAGCACCAACAAAACAAAGCCCAAAAACATTCTAGTCTTGTCTCTTAAGGAAGCAAGGCTTGCATGATCATGTATGACTGTCCAAGTACCCATTCAGCATTTCCCACTACCCAATAATTTCTCATCTGTTGCCCAATTTCTACCAGATTTGGCAATTAAGACAGAGTCTCAAAGAAATCAAACTTCTGTTCAATTACTAAGTTGTATGAAACTGAGTAGTGGACAAAAAGTCAGTGTACTCTTGGAGCCAAAGGTAATCTAGTGCAACCCTGTCTTCTTCTGATGTATAATTTTCATTGTGATCAAATGGCAATACATGCACTAAAACTTAGGTCATGCAGAAATTGTGTTTGTATTATCAACTATACACAAGTAATAGAAAAAAAGGTTGACTTAGGAAAAGAGATTTAATTGTGCAATACCAAGAGCACTTCATTTTCAAAAGAGGTCTTCATATCACTGTCTATTGATTGTCACAGAACAAAAACCAGAAAACCTTCTGTGCAGCTTTGTAAGTGGAGTCCATACAGAACAGGGTAGCTCATCCTGAGAAAGAAAAAGAATACTAATGGTAAGAAACCACAATATACTGAGCAATCAGAGACTGCTGGGGCAATGTGGCTACTGAGCGACAAAGCAGTGAAACCCTTGGGGCTGCTTCCACTGCACGACTCCTGGTCAGAACTCCTCCAAATTTTGGCTACCAGCGTGGTCTCTGCAGTGCAGCGATAGCTCTGTCTTCACGAACCCTCACAGAATCACAGTCACAGAATAAACTGGGTTGGAAGAGACCTTTGAGATCACCAAGTCCAACCTACAGCCTAACACCTCCTCATCAACTAAACCATGGCACTGAGTGCCAAGTCTAATCTTTTTTTAAATACATCAAGGGACAGTGACTCCACCACCTCCCTGGGCAGATGATTCCAGTGCCCAATCACTCTCTCAGGAAAGAATTTTTCCTGACATCTAACCTAAACCTCCCCTGGCACAGCTTGAGACTGTGTCCTCTTGTTCTGTCAGCTTTTGCCTGGAGAAAGAGACTGACTCCCACCTGACTACAGCTTCCTTTCAGGCAGTTGTAGAGAGCGATGAGGTCTCCCCTGAGCCTCCTTTTCTCCAGGCTAAACAACCCCAGCTCCCTCAGCCGTTCCTCACAGGGCTTGTGTTCCAAGCCCTTCTGTTGCAATAACAACACAAAAGAAGGATACTGACACTTGTTAAGAGAACAATCAACTACTGCCCCAACATGGGGCTGGACTTTATTACATATGTGTCAAAGAAATTATAGTGGATTGGAGGAGACAGCTCGCTGCCCCTCAATCACACTGGTCAAAGAAAATGTCCATCAGACTTCTGTGCCCAGGAGAAAGGAATGTAAATAAAAAGCTACCGTTACCGTAACATGACTATGTTTACAGATAATGTGTGAGAACCAGTTAGAAAAGAATGAAAACATCAGAACTGCAAAACTCAGGGCAACACCCTTCACCAGCCTTATTGCCCTCCTCTGGACACATTCGAGCATCTCAACCTCCTTCCTAAACTGAGGGGCCCAGAACTGGACACAGCACTCAAGGTGTGGCCTCACCAGTGCCAAGTACAAGGGGAGAATTACTTCCCTGGACCTGCTGGCCACACTATTCCTGAAATGGGCCAGGATGCCATTGGCCTTCTTGGCCACCTGGTCACACTGCTGGCTCATATTCAATCGACTCTGAACCAGCACCCCCAGGTCCCTCTCCGCTTGGACACTGGCCAGCCAATCTGCCCCCAGCCTGCAGCACTGCAAAAAGTTGTTACGTCCGAAGTGCAGAACCCAGCACTTGGACAGAACACTGGAAATGCAAGTACTTCATTCCTAATGGGGACATGAAACAGCTCTGCCTAATTCATTCCCTTCTGCCAAATTGCCAAGGGGCAGCTGCCCATCAAAAGTGAACTGACTACAGGACCAGGATGGAGGTGACCCTGGAAACCCAGAGCCCCTCAGATGGGAGCGCAGATTCCCAGACAAAGCCCAGCCAGGCAGGGAGAGGAGCTAACTGCAAAGCTGATCTGCAGGGGCAAAACCCTCTGGGGAGGGAAGAGCAGCACTGGGCAGTAAAGGGTACCAAAGGCTGGTTTTAAAAGGTAGGGTGGAAACTAATTTTGAATTTAATAGCAGGTTTGATCAAACCAGCCTGAAGATCCTCTAGCAGAACCCTGCTGATGTGTTCACACCATGTAATACTCTTCTGTTACTGGAGCTCAGCCTCTGGATGGAGCTCAGTCTTTCACCTTCAGCTCAGGAGAGATGTGGAATACTGGGTGAGAACAAAACCGCAGCCATGTGGGTATCCCAAAATCCTGGAGGCATACAAAATTGTCACATCAGTAACAAGTACACAAGACAAATGACAGACTAATCCATAAGACATTTGCTAAGAGATGCCTCCAGTCCCTACACGATACCTGAACACAGACTATTGTGCTCTCTTGGAAATAACAGGAGCCTGGATTCCCTGAAGGAATCTGTAAATAAACAACCAGAAATGAACAAGCATGCATGAACAACTACACCAACAAGCTCCACTTGGAGCATGGGTTGGGCTATATCCTAAGGTTCCTCCCAAGCCTATTTATTCTATGATTAGACATTTTATCAATATATGCAACAAGCAAATCTCCAGAATATGAGCTCTAGAATGGTAGATTTACAAAAACAGAACAACAGCTTTGAGGCTTCAGCTCCCTCCTCCACCCACCACACCAGCATCATATCCCTTCCTTATGCAGTCCATATTTTTTTTCCTGCTCCTTGGCTTCAGGCATCAGATTTACAGAGCCAAAGAGGAGGCATGGCATGCCAAAAGAGCACAAACCAAGGAGCTTCAGCAGTGCAGAGGAGTGAGGAGTGAGGGGGGGAATTCCCATTTTGTCTCAAGCTGAAGACCCACACTGGAAGCCCACATTTACTCTGGGACTGAAGAGGAGGGAAAATCTCAGATGATCTGATGAGAGATACATGAACCACACGTGAGAACTGGCCCTACTTCTCCTCCAGTTGTATTTGGAGTGCACCTGTGTTTGTTTGCGAAAGAAAGATACAGAACACAGCCTGTTTGAAAGTATGAAACTTTTGTACGTGAAAACATAAGCAGTTTAATATTTGGGGGAGTTGCAGCTATAAGAAGCATGTGGGTTTTTTTAATGTATTTCTCTCTTTGGCTTTGGTGGTTTAATACTCATACAAAAAAGTACAGCAGAACTGTCATCCTCATTTCTTGCTTGATTGCTGTGTGGCATTTGCTAAGCTCTCTTTATTTTGACAAAAGTCTCCCCAGAGCACAGAAGGTGTTCCTTTTTGGCATGTCATTACTGACTCCTTTTTGACTCTCATGTAGAAAAGTGTTGCTAACCCAACTGATTTTCTTATAAAGTCTGTATTTTTCTTAAACCCTTTGCCACTGAAACTGGCAGAAATCCACTTCCCCTGGCTGAGGTTCTCAAAATGAGGTGTCTGGGCCAAGGTAATTCTCTTGGTTATTTTTAGTGCAGGGAGACAAGCACCTCCAATGAGAGGATTCCTTCACATCAGGAGGAAGACTATGTCTGAGACACCTCTCACCCCAGAATATTGCAGAAAAATATCAACCTTTTTAATTTGAAAAGAAAACTGAAAAATGAAGCAAGCAACCCCAAAATGTGAAATAAATGGTGTCAGGATGAAAAATAAAACTTCCACATTTTCTCTTCAAAAAGCATTTAGGAAATACACTTTTCTAGAACCAACAGAAATTATGCTGGAAAATCCTTAGCTACACCCTCAACCCTATCAATGGGCCAACACAAGCCAATTTATGACCAAAAATAATGTATGAATGAGATGTTCCAGCCACTTGCAGGGCATTTTCACATTTTCAGTACTCTAGATTGCCAAGGTCTGTGTGGTACAAATCACATATGGTACAATTGTGAATAAGCCAGAGAATGGGGCTTTAAGGAACACTGTTCAAACACAGACTAGTGGGTATATGGAATGTAAACATGGCAAAATGGCACTGAAGAGAAGTGTTGAAACCAAATCAGAGGGTGAAAGCAAATATCTCTGAGCAGATCATAAACCCCATGAAAAGGAAGGAAAGAGAAAGGACAAATGAGTTGAATCAGGAAGCAGGCGTGAAAGTGCAAGTGAGGAGCTGCACAGGGCTGAAGGTACTTTATGGGGGAAGCAGGAAGAGGGCTGAAACCAGCCGCCAGCATGAAGCTGAGAGAAGCCAGCCACAACTTTAGAACTTTCGGCACCCAAAGGACAGCGCTCTGCCTCTTGCTACTGCTGTGCCAGCTGCTGGCTACTGCCTGGAGCCTCCAGCAAGCTTCTCCTTCCACCTTTCTTTGGGAAGGCCCTCAATTCCTAAGGCTGCATCTCCAGAAAAAGTACCAGAAACCACCATGTGCCCCTAAGTCACAGATCTTTGACAAGAAATTCACTTACGCTATACAAGTCACATCATCAGAGAAAGAAGTGACAACTGTGTATTTGTAACATGAAAGAGTTGCTCTTGGTACCTACTTCAAGATTTTCCTTCTTTTTTCCTTTCTTTTACTGGAATCTATTCAGTGACCTAAATTTTCTGTTCCTCATAAGCTCTGCTTGGCTCATACATGAAGGAAAGGGGCCAAAGATGGCCTTGTGCCACCGCTGGTCTGTTGGGGACTTGCTTAGCTTCCCATGTACATTGGCCTCGGGCCGCCCTCGTTTGGATTTGGCTCCATCCTTCAGCCTTGGCTGCAGCAGCCTCCGAGGGGCCGTTCCACAGCCAGGAATATCTCAGCAGCTCTCCGGCCACCCTTCCAGCCCCTGGATCCCTCCTGAAGACACGGAATTCATCCCCGAGCGAAATGGCAGCACCCCTGACAGCAGCGGGGCGGGGGAGGATGGAGAACCCAATTAACCCCTTTTCCTCGGGGACCTACAGACGGTC
Organism: Climacteris rufus; assembly: GCA_013398175.1. Lineage (NCBI taxonomy): Eukaryota > Metazoa > Chordata > Aves > Passeriformes > Climacteridae > Climacteris > Climacteris rufus. Next base: position 13,977 of record VZRZ01007224.1, read on the forward strand.
GGCCAAAGGTGCAGCAGGGGCTTCCCTGTGCCAAGGAGGAGCCCCACGGCAGGACGCGCCGGACCCCAGAACAGGGTCGGCCTTTCCCGCGGCTCAGCTCGGCCCGGCGCTCCGGAGATCCGGGTCGGGCACAGCAGCCCCGGGCGAGAAGCGCTCGCCCAGCGCAGGAGGGGCCGCGGCGGCGGGCGAGGGGCGGCGGGGGGCACCGAACGCGCTGTGCCAGAGCCGGGGCTCCGGGCCGGCA
>VZRZ01007224.1:14341-51492 GCA_013398175.1 Climacteris rufus
CGCGCCGGACCGGGAGGCGGCGGTGCCGCTGGTGACGGCCACCATCGAGCGCATCCTGCGGGAGCTGCCGCCCCTGGGCGGCCCCCGCGGCTGCCCGGGCGGGCTGTACGGCGGCGGGGCCGGCGTGGCCTACATGCTGTACCACGTCGCGCAGTGCCCGCTGTTCGCGCCGTCGCGGGACTCGTACCTGCGGGCCGCCCGCCGCGTCGTGGACGCCTGCCTGCGCTACCAGGAGGGCTGCGGCGAGGCCGACGCCGACACCCGCGCCGCCTTCCTGCTGGGCGGCGCCGGCGTGTACGCGGTGGCCGCGCTGGTCTACCGAGCCCTGGGGCTGCCCGACTTCGCCCGGCCGCTGGGCAAGTTCCGCGAGCTGAGCGAGGTCTGCGCCCCGCTCTCCTTCCTCGAGTGCGGCTCCGACGAGCTGTTCGTGGGCCGCGCCGGGTACCTGTGCGCCGCGCTGGTGCTGAAGCAGCGGCTGGGCATGGAGGTAAGGGCGGCCCGGGGGCTGCGGAGCATCCCCGGGGATCGGCCCCGCCGTCGGGGGCAGCTGGGGCGGTCACCCCGGCCGGCTCCCCGCGCTGCTGCCCGGCGGGACCGTGCCCTCGGGTCTGGCCGGCGCTAGCGGGGCATGCAGCGGTGCCGCGGCTCTCCGCGAAGCCAGGAGAAAAACGCTTTTTGCTTCTTGCGCTTTTGAGGTTCCGCTTCAGGAGGACCCCGCGGGAAGAGAGGGCTTTCTCCGGGAGCTGTTGCTCCCCGGAATGGAAGGATGCGGCTCTGGCCAGAGGGAGCGGGGGCACGGGGCGAGCGGAACGCCGTCCGGGCTCTGGAGCGCAGCGCTGCATCCCGGGGCACGCCGGGGGCATCAGCTGTTGGTTGCCAGGTGGTGAATTACTTGGCAGGAGCCAGCCCGGGCTTTTCAAGACTATTTCCGTAAAATGAGGTGGGTGAGAGAAGAAACAGCGTTGGGTAAAACAGAGTGAGGAACCATGTAGTACTGAGCGGTGCTGTGCTGTAATTTGTTAGCAGTCAACCAGATTTTCAGAGGCATTTGGTCTTACTAGCTCCAGCATACAGACTTTGGGAAATCTGGCCGTGTATTTTGGTGCTTTTCATGAATGAGAGCTGGGGATTTTTTGCTGGAAGCGTGAGATGTGGCTGTGGTTCAACATACTATTGGTTCCAGTAGTCGGGACTTCACCCCAGGACGTTGTCATTGTCAGTACAATTCAGCTGATAATTCAGAGCTTCCACTGACTACAGCATAATCGTCATTGCAACTGATTGTATTTGCTGTGGTGCTTGTTACTAAGTGGTCAGTGTGGTATCTGAGCAGGCAGTTGGTAGATTTTTTTTTCCTATCTTCTTGTCAGGTCCAATCTGTGTTTCCTCTGTTAATCTCTGATTTGCAAGTTCATATGCTTCTGGCTTTCTTTTCTCCCAGGAGAGGAAGCAACATTTATTTATAAGTAAATAAATGATGTAAAAACAAGTGGCTCTGCCCCATCCAATACCAGTCACTGCAACTGGAGTCTGAGGAAATTCACTTAATGGAGGTCTCAGGAGGCTCGAGAGTATCCAGAGAAGCCAAGAAGAGTCTTAAATCAGTTAAATACTTTGATTGCCTTGAACAAGAATTCTTACCACACTAAGCATTTAAAGTAGTGTACCAAGCATGCTGTTTCTTTATATAGGGTTGCCTAACAATCATAACCATAAACATGGTTATTTGTAACCATAACCAAACTTTTCATTCTGACAGCATTTCCCATGAGAGGAAAGTTTTGTAGACACATCACAATCCTATGTGCAGCAGTGCCTGCCTGAAGGGATGGTTTCTCCAGGAGAAAGAAGCCATCCCTGGTAGTTCAGTTTGCACTGGGGGAGGGTGTCTGGTACCCATGGCAGTGCTTATCATGGTGTCGTGACACACCAGCAGAAGGAGGTGGCACCCTGCACTCTACTGCTTCATTTAATTCCTTTATCCATTTGCCTCATATCCTTGGAATTAATCACTGGACAGTTAGGAGAGTGGGGTGCAGTCACTTCTCACAGACAGCACGGGGAAGGGGAGAGCTCTCCTCTGTTTGCTTGCTGGTGAAAAATTACAGTAAATGCAGCTGTGAGTAGTTCAACATCTCCACAGATAAGTGCAGGTATGCACTTATTGTGGAATCTATTAGCAGGTGGGTTAATTGCTATCACGGTGGCAAAAAAACCTATCCTGTGACCCCTTGCTGATGTTTTAATTGATAAGCTAATTGATAAGCTAATGTCCTTCTATAGTATTATTCTGTCAAATGCATTGTAATTTTAAATGCATAGTGCAAGAAATAAAATACAGTAAGTATTAATAAAACCAAATTTAATTTTTTAATTTTAACAAAGATTTTTAAAACTTTCATTTGAAGTATTTTGCTCCTTTGTGAGGGAAGTTATGATTTCTAGTCTCTGTGTACTCAAGCTTGAGCAAAACGTGTGTCCTTTGATAAATATTCCCAGCCTAATATAGAATTACTTTAATTAGTACGTTGCCAGCCCAAAGCCTGCAGCTTTTTACAAATGAAGAAAGGGAAGCCCAGAGAGGGTGCATGTCATTTATTACCCAAGGTCAAACAGTGAGCCAGGTACATCCCAGAATAGAAGCAGCATCTTGTGATTCGAACCGCTGGAAAATGCTACCTCCTGTAATTTGATTGTGCACAGCCTCCCTCACATGGCTCATTGCAGCATGTTTGCTTGTTTCCCACGTTCTTTTTTTTTTTTTTTTGAGGACACTGTGCAAACACTTCCAGCACAAGGTGCAATCCATTCCTTGCACTGAAACACAGCCTCTGCTGCCCGTGTGTTTTTTCCCTCTGAAGGAGTCCAGTGATGACCTATATACGACAAACCGCTTGTCCTTGAAAAAAGCCTTTGGAGTGAATTTTGCAGTTTATGTGGTGGGTTTGTTTTTTTATTTATTCCAAACAGGGATGGAAGGAGACAGCTTTATTTCAGTAAACACCAGTTTAGCTCAGCTGCTGTGCCCCAGTGCTTCAGTTTCTTCCTAAAGAGTCTTGGTGTGTTTAAGCTCTGCACGTTCTTCATAAAGTTAATGGAGTGTTTTGAAGGATCCAGTCTGTTGGATAACACTGACCTCATGTGAAGGAGGCATTTCCATTCAGCTGGTTTTCAGATTTTTAGGCTAATACAGCATTTTCCCCTGATGAATTAATTGGGATTTTTTGCATGAGCAAGGATTACTTCAACTGTCAAGGCTTAACAGGATTTGACTTTCATGATGCAGTGTGCATTAGGGAAGATGTTTATTTTCATCTGTTCTTTAATTTCCATTATAATGCAGTCAGTGCTTCCCAGGCAGAGATAGGTAAAATATTGTTTTGGCAGAACCAATGTGTCATTTGTATAAGGTGCGTGTACTTTAGCTGTCCTTAACTGCTGTATTTTCACCATTCAGGGAGAAAAATTGTTTTGTTCTCTCTTAAGTACATCTTTTTCTAATGCTTGTAGTGTCGGTTCATTGTGTGTCCTTGGGGAAATCTGTCAGTCCTGCTTTTAATTAGCTGCACTCAGTCTCTCTTTGCTTGTGCAAACTGCAGTAAGACACCATGAAAATGGTGGTCCCATCCCTCCATTTGGATGATATTTTATCCTTCCCTCAGTTTTTCTCCGTGGTGCTTCTGTCCCATTTCGTGGTTGACGGAGCATGGTGTGCCTCGGTCACTGCGCTTCCTCCTGGCAATGTAACTGTCAGATGACAGAGGAAAAGGTACAGAAGTTCAAGTGGCCCCTTGTGTTACCATCTGCTAAAGATGTTGCTGCCTTTTAGCACAGCTTGGGTTATCTTTTAATAACTGACTGTGTGGATGGGCTCGACTGACTTCCACTGGCTCAGGGTTGCAGCAGCAAAGACATCAGTGGATAGCAGTGTGCCCCTAGGAGACAGGGCAGCATTTTGTGTGACAGCCTGCTTCTGTGGTTTCATTAGAGACTGGGGTTTTGAAAGAAATTGGGGACCCCCAGAAGACCCTTGCCTGCAGTTGGAGGGGTGACAAGCTGAACCAGCACACTGTGGCAGCAGCGTGGCCAAACCTGTTCCCTCAGGGACTGAGGCACTGGGGAGAGTCTTGAGAGCCCACAGAGACTTGGAGCTCTTTCATGCCACCATGGTTAAGCTTTGTGTCTCTGTGGCAGAGAGGCATCTCAGTTTCCTTCTCCAGTAAATATGATGTCATGATTTGGTGTGTGTTTCTGGGGTTGTCCTGTCACAGAGTGGGCACAATTCTGGTATTCCATCAGAAAGGGCAGTGTTCTTTCCAGCAGGACCTCACTGAGTGTGTTGGGCCGGCTTTAAAAGGCAATGGAACGGATGGATGTGCAGTGTGTGGGACCTGACAGGTCTAGTCAGTGTGTATTTCATAATATTCTGGGAGAGAATATATAAATGAATGGAAATTATTTTCTTTCCGTTCCTCAGAAAATTCTAGATGATGTTACTTGTCCCTTGGATTCTTCCCTCCATATAGTCAGCTAGTTTTTAAAGACTATTCTAGGCTACTTTGCTCCACTTTTTTCTTTTTTTTTCAATCTCTTAGGAAAAAATTGGAAAGTGTGAGAGGAAGGAGCTTCCTGAATCCTGCCTAGAACACGTTCATTTGCAGCTCTTTAAAGTGGGATGTAGATGTATTAATACTGAACACAATGTTTCTGAAAGACACTCAATGAACAGATCTTAGCAAGGGAGAGCTTCAAAATACCCACAAAATTGATGCATCTCCAAGGGCTGTAGCACAGAATCCCCGTGTCAGGCTTTTAATCTCACCTGTGCCTGAAAGGGAAGGGTTGGCCTTTGAGGAGAGATTTCATTGCTCCACTGTGACCATTAAAGTCCTTTCTCTCTGTGGAAGAATTTGCCACTTTATCTGAAACGTTGTGGTGTTTGAAATGTCAAATATCGTGGTGCTAGCTGGGGCTGTGCTGATTTCGTTATTTCATTTCACACAGGCCACTACACAGCCAGGATGTCTTTTTTTTGCCAGAGGATTAAAATGAGTTAACAGTGAAGATAAAATCTTCTGATCCTAGCCTGTCTCTTTTAAATGTACAGTCTCCTAGCCGTGGTTTTCAAAACCACACACAGGGGAGAAATTTTGCATTAGTTTATTTAAATTGATGAATTTAAATCAGGAGTTGAAAACTGGATTTTTCTAAAATAAACAGTGAAACAAAAGAAATTATTTGCATCTGTGTGATTGGGTTTTTTTGAAGAGAGCATTCTGAAACAATTTGGGTCTATATTTCAGAATTTCCCCATTTCTCTTAAGCAAGGCAACACGAATCCTTTTTATTTTAGCAGCCTTCAGATTGGAGGATGGGGACATCTTGGTAATGGCTGCCTGGATTCAGTTCAACACAATGGACACTGAATATCCAGTTGCAGAGTCAAAGCAGAAAATTGGAGGTTGAAAATGTTGAATTCCGAGTGCACTGTTTACCAGCCAGTGAAAAAAGCACTGTAATACAGACTGGATCCTGCTAGAATTGGAGGTTTGATTGACACGAGTTTAGCAACGTAAGTTATGTACTCTGCTGCAGAATTAGGGATTTCAGCTGCTTATAGCTGAAGAGTGATATTAAAAAGACAGTTTTGGACAAAAGCAGTGTCGTGTCTCTACTGCTTTGTGCTGTTGGAAGGTTTGCCTATGCAGCAGCATCTTTCTGCTCAAAAACCAGCCCAAGCAATATACTGATATTATAATAAGGGATTTTAAGAAAAAAGGAAATATATTCGTGCGGAGGCATCTCTTGTATCCAGAATAGATCTCTACTTTCCCATTATTCTTCTAACTCCTTTAAATTTCATACACTGGAGTTGAACTCTTAACCTTTGTCAGTTCAGTCTCATCCTCATCATCCCCATGGAGAGCTTTGAGGTCGCCCTTTGGAGTTTTTTGGTTCTGCTCCTTACCCTGCTGGAAGCAGAGGTGCTCCAGGCAGTGTCTCTGCCCTCTGCAGTGCTGCCTCTGGCTCAAAGGTGAGACCTGCAGAACAAAACACAGGAACTGGAATGAGGGCAGGTTTGTGGGAAGGTGCTGAGCAGTTCCTTGTCCCTGTAATGTGTGTCTGGTGACTGAATCTCGGGAAGCATCTGGAGCCATCTGTGTTTGAAGCAGAGACGCAGGGGATCTCTCCAGCAGAGAGGTGCAGGGCTGGGGTGGAAGCTGCTGTTTTTCACAGCATTAGATACTTGGGGTCACTTTGGTGGCACCAATTCCTTAAATCTATTGCCTTAGGTTTTCAGATTTTTGTATGTTGTATTTTATCCATATGTCAAAGAACTTTATTGCAGTACTGTGTTTCTACAGATAGCAATATTTGACATTGCTGTTTTCCCTCATGGGTTTTTTGGCCTGGTTCTTACACAGGAGCAAAAGCCACAGTTAACTGTGTTAAGTCACAGGTAGCACTGGATGACACAGCAGAAAGGAAGAGTGTGCATGTCAAACATGTATATGTGCTGGAGTGTGTGGAGGCAGAGAGACAGGCAGGCATGGGGGAAAAAAGACATTTGGTAGAGACTGAACACAGGAGGAAGAGACAATTAAAAAATTATTAAGAAAGCAAAGCTGTCAAAAATATAAAAATGGAAAGTTGCAGAGAGGAGGCAGAATTCAAGGGTGAAAGGAAAAAGGCAAGAAAATACATAGACCCTGGAGCAGGGGAAATTTTAAAACAAAATCAGATTTTTTGACAAACTGGTGGAGATCTGATGTCCAATGTACTCTATTTAGAAGAAGCTAAAGGTTCAACAAGACAGTAAGCACAGGGAGAAGAGGACAGGCAGAGGAATAAGCTACATTTGAGGAAAATTACTATTTTTGTCTGCTTGGTTTTTGTTTGTCACTCTTCTGTCCCCATATTCTCTTTGCATACACTCATACATTTACAAAAATAGCTGTCGTCACATTCAGTGCTTACAAATCAGAGCACAGCCTTATGTGTTATATTCCATACTTTCTTTAAAGAGTAACTGAGATAACTACTGATGTCTGGAAGCAAATAGGGGCATTTTCATGAACACTGCCATACTTCTGACACCGACATTTTCCTATTGCATGCATGTGATCCTATAAATCAGTGTGTAAGCTAAGCAATAATGCTATTAGTAAACCTTGCTTTGGTATCAGGCTAAAGAAGCAGGAATGGGAAAGACTGGGCTGCTCCTGGGAGGAAGAAAAGAGCACAAGGCTAACAACAATTACCAGTAACAAAAAAAAACCCAAAAAAAGCGTAACAACCTGAGCTCTTTACAGGGGGGAAATGGAGGGATAAAAGTAAGCCATAAGTTCCTCTGTAGTCATTTAATCCACATTGTTAGAACATTAGATTTTTATGTAAAGATGTAGCACAGCTACACACCACAGCTGGCAGGGCCCAAATATAGAAAAGGTCTTTTGTCTCACCTCCATTAAAGCAATAGACCCTACTTCCTTCTGTTAATTCAGCTGGACAGTCTTCAAATCAGCATACAAGCCCAGACAAGCTGTGTAAAGACTGCAGAGCAGGTCCTCAGCATCCCCTCCAAGCAGCAGTGAAGCTCTGTGGAGAGGATCAGAGACCCCATCAAAATAGGCAAGTACCATGGCCCTGTTGTCACCCAGCTTCTCTATTCCACCCCTTTTTTAAAAAAATCAGAATTCAATATATGCAATCAGGTGACTATTTTTGGTAAGACAATCTGTCAAAATGTGTCTTTGTCTGTGTCTGTCATGACAGGGAGTTCTTTGACCACTGACAAGCAGGAGATCAAGCACTGAGTGATGTTGTGTAACCTTGTGTCCAGTCCATTACAGCAGAGCTCAGGGACAATATCCTGTCAAAACCACTTATTTCTTATCTATGTTGTAGGATTATTTTCAATTGATAGTTAGTGAGCTGGAGTACCAAGGCGAAATAATTGAAATAGCAATTTCATTTTAGGCAAACATGATCAAAAAGTATCTTAATAAGAGTCCAAGCTGTGGCTGAGTCATTTGGTGTTTCTCAGCTCAGTGTATTTTGATGTCTGAGAGCAGAACCATAAATCTATTTTTGCAATAGACCAGCATCCCTGAATTCTTCATTTTAATGGCTTAGTATCTCTTGTTGAAGAACAGTAGATCATGAGTGAGATGGAGTGGATGTCTGATAGCACTGAATTATCTGGGAGGGAAAAAATGTGGCAGATAAATACACCTTTTATCTGTCCAAGGAATTTAGTTATTTTGTGTGGCTCCTCTGTTTCTTCACAGGATACTTCCAATCCCTCATAGGTACAATGTTAACATAATTGAGGATTATAAATTGGGCATGTGCTGGTCATATTTAGATTTCACTGTCAAGGAAATGAAGGCAGCACTGAGTATCTGTTAGTGATAATGCCTGTGTGATTGTAGGAGGTAGACCGTGTCCCACCACTGAAGGAAGACAAGAAATACCCTAAAAGTGCCTATTCCCCTGCACTGTTGGAACATTATCTCCTGACCATATTAATCAAACACCTCAGGCTGCTGTTTGCCAGTGGGGCAGGAGAGTTCCCTGTCCCACGTGAGGTGTGAGGAGCCAAGGATGCATCAGGGGAAGAAGGCAAAACCTTTTTCTGGAGGCTGAGTTAAATAACGGGTGCTAAAACATTCTTCCCAGTGTCTGCAGGTGGCTAGGACACCCCTCAAGAGTGAGGGAGGTTCTTTTCTGCTGTTATTTTTATGGAATGTCCTTCAGATTTTGCTTGACAGACATCAGAGGATTTCTGTGTCCTTCTGGGCCCTTGAAGTGAAGCTGCTTTGCTCCAAGGGCATCAGAATATTTACTAAGCACACAGAATAGGCAGGAAAGGCATCTGTCCAGGAGTTTTAAATACATGTAGTTTGACTTAACAAGCTTGACTTGGAAAACACAGTTTGTGACCTGTAGGTCCAGAAATAACTGTGGAGTCCCTCCTGTCTCATTTTGCACAATTCATCTTGTGGAGCTGCAGAGAACAACGGTGTAAAATGACAAATCCAGCAAAAGAGAAGTGTTGCATTGAGAACTCCCAGGGCACCACGTGTCATCTGTAACATGAGGTAATATTAATTGCTGTTAGTTAATTACATGCAAGCTAATGGCCAAGTGCTGTGAATATTTATTACTGGTGGCTGTGGTGTGATTTGTCTCATGGCTGTTACTCTTCCTTCTTGCTGTGTGAGGTTTGAACTCTTAGAGTCACCTGAACTGTGCCTTCTGACACAGAAGTCTCTTTCTCCCCAAAGTCTGCTTGGTATACACACAGCCACAACTGAGAATAAATAGTATAAAGGGAAGATTGATAAAATTTTCCTAATTTTGTCATAGTGCCAAGTGGCAATTCTTTAAATTGGAGAAAAGTACAGGTGGTAATCCCATTACTTACCAAGTAAACTATGTTTTAAAGAGCACAGTATTCCACACTTCCTCAAATGAATCCCATGACTCTTACTCTGCCCTTGAAATGTGGCAGTATTGAATTATAAGTGACTGTCTGTCTTTGAAATATGACTTGAATTGTCTTTGGAGTCGTGGGCATATTTCCAGGCAGTGCTAATGGCACTGTGTGCCACTGGAAACTCTCTTGTTATTGTCTTTTGCTTCAGAACTGTCTTGTCGATGTGCCCTGGAGTATCTGGGAGCCACATACAGGACATCAGGATTTTTACTACATCAGGCTGCTACTACAGTCTAAGGATAGAGTAAAATTCAGATGACTCAGAGGACTTGATCACCTTCATCTGGTTTTCCTGCATTGTGTTGTCAGCAATCTTCACGTAGCTTAAGTTGATATTTCTATTCAGTGGCTTATTGGCATGGCACAAATTGCAGATCATCCCATACAGTCAAAGTGGCATGATGCCAGCATGGAGTTCTCTAGAATTCCCCTTGCTTGAAGGCAGTGGTGGTGCTACTTTAAAATGACTGATTTATGCCTTTGTTAGCCTGTGAACGATGCTGTTGTGTCGTTTACCTCATTTAACTAATTTCACAGGTGCCCACATTGTTCCTCAGCAGCAAATATTTAGACATACTCCGAGATGTCACATGCCTCATAAAGATCTGCATAGTAGGACTGTGCATATAAAGCAGCATGACATAAAATAAAGAAGTCTTTTGAGACAACCAAGATCACTTGTTGTAAATAACAGAATTATAAAATTAGTGGCTGATGAAAGAGCAGAAGCCAATACCTTGTTTACATTTGAATAGGTCTTCTGATGCAGTGTCAAAGATAATCTTCTTTGAAAACTTAATTCATGCTGGCTTGGATGGGGACACTGTGGATTTGGAATTGTCTGAAAGACCACAAGCAGAGCTTATCATAAGTACTAATAAGGGACTGATGTAGCAACCAGCCTTATTTATTATCTTCATTAATGATCCAGAAGAGGCAGATCTCTGGATAAGAATTGTTTTGGCTTTTAAACTGAAGCAAGTGCCAAACACCATGCACAGACAGAGGGAAAATATGAAAACAGCTCAAGAGATTAAAAAATGAGCTAAAACTAAGTTGATTTTTAGCAGTAAGTACATGTATCTGAGGGGAAATATCTGTAATACTTCTCTTGTGTGCTAGGGGGAAACTGAGATTCAGGTAAACTGGACATGACAGGGCCTGAGTCACTCATGTCCCTTGTTCACGTGGGTGTCAGTGCAGTCTGCACGGCTGCTGCATCACTGCTTCACAGCTGGCTGTAACCTGAGGGCACACCAGAGTTCTGTGCCTGCTTGAATGTAAATTATCCTTATGTTCCTTTGCTTTCGTTCTCCATGGGAATGAACAGCTGATATCAATGAAAAACCATAACCAGTTCCTGTTATCACAACATGGCATCCAGAAGGTCAATGAAATTTGGGAGTGCTCACACAGCTGTAGCATCCAACGGGGATATCATGGATTCACTCTCTGTGAGCCCTCAAACATCTCCATTGCCTAAAACTCACTCTGGATGCCAAGACATCAAAAGTTTTGTAGTCAAAACTTTGCCGTGCTGCTGACTAGGGTTGGATGTACTTAAATGTCCAAGGCACCCAGTTTATACCCTGGAAATCTTCTGGGCATCTTCTGATAGGCGTGCAGATCCTGAGAGTGCTCTGCTGTGGGTCACATAGGCCATGCCAAAATTCATAAGTCAGCCTACATCACTTACTATCCATGGAGCTCTGATGCAGATTTATACTGCTTTCTTTTGTCCATGGTGTTTATGCAACTCCTTCCAGTCTTCCCACAGCTAGTGGCAGTTTGCACTCCATCTCACCTACCCTAACTCTTCTCTGCATCCTCCAAAGGAGGCTGTAAAGCTGCAGCTGGGGAGCACATCCCACTGAGCTCATCTCTCCCAGTTTGCTGGGGGTGGTCTTCTCACAGAGCCCCCGGGGTCTGACCTGCTGCAAAGTAAAAGCAAGTTAAGCATCGTGTCTCTTCCCAGTAGCAAGGGTAGAATATGTTCACCTCTCATCACCCTTACAGGTTTTAAGACCAAATGGGCTCTGAGCAAATGACAGTACAAGTAGAGGGGTCTTCCTTTTTAGATGCAATAACCTTGAGATTCCATCACTGACCTGGTAATTCAAATTCACCTCCCTTCTTTTTCTGACACAGTGCAGTGATTTAAGCTGAAGCCTCTAAGTCGAGTGTGCTGATGGCTGCAGCAAGAGTCTCTTATTGCACCTCTGATTGAAATTACTCCCATAAAATCCTCAAATGTTCTTCAGAGCAGGACCTGAGGGGAAGTGCCCAAAATTATGTCTTTGTCACCTGAAGTGACAGCATGGAAAGAAACTGTTCATGCATGGCAGAGGCACAGTAACTGCACAACAGGTTTAAGTAACACTTTTCAAACTGTTTTACACACAGCACAGCATGGACAGTTGGATGCTTCCACTTGCTTGCAGCGAGGAGCACTACAGTGTATAAACAAAGGTTTCTCCTTCAAGATTTGTTTCCGGTGCTCCATCTGGTTTAATTCTTGTACCAGTGCTAGATGACTCAGAGTAGCTCCACAAATGTCTGTGGAAAGTGATTCTGAAATGTGTTGTCTGTAACATGCCTAACCTGCTTTTTTTAAGGACTGGTTTTATGCTCTGAAACACTAGGGTTTATTTTTCTTCAGAATTGCTGGGCTGAGTTCTGGGAGTTGATTCTATGACTCGGCTTTGCAACATTTGTGAGTGTTAACAGCCCGCCCCTGAAGGCAAGGGTAACCCAGGTTCTTGTTAATAGATCCCTTGGGGTGGATTAGAATGATACAACACTGATAGATTGGTGTTGGTAAATATATATATTTGTGTGTAGGGTTTGTTTTAGAACAATTGCTTCAGAAGGGATGAACACCCTCAGGACCAGTGAGCTGTAAGGGACGACAACTGGGATGATGAAAAGCACCATCCTGTCTCGGCAGGGTCTGCTGCTCATCTGGCTCACAGCCTGGCTTGTAGCCCTTGGTGCTGGGTGTTCACCCCCTCTGTCTTATGCAGACCAGAGGCTTTGCCCACCACACACCCAAAAACTCTCCTCCTCCTTAGGGAGGCTCAGCAAAGCACAAATGGGTGATGGTTTGAGTCATTAACCATTAACATTCCAATCTCTCACGGTCAGGAATAAGTGTTCGTACACTGTAATATTTGATGAGTTGAGAGGTGGTAAATTATTTATTTAAACAACATGGACTCTGAAGAATTCAAATGTAATTCATTTGGAGCAGTGGAGCACTTCTGGCAGTTAAGCCAAAGAAAGATCTATCTAAAAATTCTCAGTTATGGAAAGGTTCAGTTGCTTTGTTCAAATTGCACAGTGTGAGTGGACTCAGCTAAATTTTGCAGAAGTAATTTCCCTAGCTTACTTTAGTCTTGGGGTAGCAGAGAGATATTTTGCTTTTAAACTTGCACCTTTTCATAAACTATCATTTTGTTCTTTCATTGCAAGATAAAATAATTTTTTATGTTCTTTATCACATTATCTCCTGTAGATGCTGGCATCTTTTTAACTTCACTTTCAGGAATGTCTTAATTGCATTGAAAATACTTGTTTCAGCTTGATTTTGTTTGTTGGTTTGGTTTGGTTTGGTTTTGATAATGGGAGAACAGACCTGTAGAAATATCCAAAGAAAAGCCAAAACAATGACTGCTAAAGTGCTTTTAAATACTCATTCCAGTGTTACTGTCTTGCATCTTTATACTTTGTTTGCTTTCCACAGTGCTGCAATACAGGGAGCAGAGATTTCAAGGAGCTGTTCACAGCACTATGCAAATTGTCTCATCTAGTTTAGGTCCTTCTCTTCCACAAGTGCCAGATTTTGAGGAGGTCAGGGACTCCTCTGAGACACTGAACTGTCACAGCTGTACACCCATTATCCAGCCACTGTTGGGGCATTCTGTGCATCCCTAGGTAGGATGTTAAGATGAAAGTCCAAGCTTTTATTGGGTTTAAATGCAAAAAAAAACCCCACACAACATTGATGGCGTTGTTGAGAGCTTCTGACACTGGCAGCAACTGTGTTTTCTTTCTGAACCTTATATTGAAACAAATGAAGACAAGAGTAGTATTAATTTCTTCCAGTGTTAACGGTAACAAGCTATAAAGTCTTTTATGGATAGTTTTCCAAATGCTACTTTCTGCAACCTCTCCTCCTCCATCAATGTTTTTGGTTCTGACTCTTCTGCCATGAGGCTCTAAGGGAATGTCTTGGTTTTCTTATTTAGTTTGGTGAGCCTGTGAATGACACATGTTCACTTGTACAGAGGGAGGAGGTCTGAACACTCACAAAACAAGCCTCAAAGGCACTGTAAGTCAACTATGAAGTGTTGCATGAGGAGGATGAAAGGACTGGATGATGGTGACAGATAAGGAATGCAGTATTTTTGACATAAAGAGAGAAAAAATATAAGGCTGACTAATAATGTATAGAATTAAGTCTCTGTTTTCTGAGTTTCGATGTCCTTGGTATATTTTATGAGTTGCAGCCATGTCAACAATGCTAAACAAAACGCTGAGGAAGCAAAAAAAAGATTAAATAAATAAGTTATGACACCCACTTGTATGTAAAATTAAATGGATGTACAATTGCTTACATTGTAATATTTGATTACTTGGAAAGTGGTAAAATCTTTTTGACAGGTCTAGTCCAGGCCAAATCCTGTAGTCCTGAGAGAAAAAAATTCTCTGTGGAAAACAGTATAAATGTCTGAGAGTCTCAGCTGCAGCTGTGAACTGTGACCTAGCATAACATCTTGAAAGGCAAGTGAATTCCTGTTAAACTGACTATCAAGCAAGATCAGACACAATTTGATCCAGTACAATTTGCTGGTGGGTATACAAACTGCAATCATTTATTTCAGTTTTTCAAATTTCTTAATTTTATTTTAATTCTTCTGGCAATATATTTGCAGTAGCAAAGAAGATTTACAGCAAGAGTGCAAAAATCTGCCTCAACAGAAAAGAAACCTGTATTTGGAATTCTGTTTTCAGGGGAGTGGTGCCTCATACCTCAACTGAAATTTTTAGTCTCTTTCATTTAGGTGCAGAAGATGCTGTGTTGCCTGGCTCATCACAGGAGACAGTCTTCTTGAAAATATTTTTTGACATGGAGCACAGTTCTTTCAGAGTTTGAGGGAGAACTATTGCTTATAAATGCAGCTTTATTCAATAGAGGCATAAAGTATGCACAGCCTTGGAAAAAAGTGATTAAAAACACCCAGATATTTTTATTGTGTACAAGTCATGCACTCCATGTTGGTTTAGAGCAATGAATGACAATGCCAGTCAGTTCCTTCCAAACTGACTAAAATGAGAGTAGGATCAATCCTTGAAGAGTAGGGTATTTCCTCAGCTCTGTCTGTTGAGTTTCTCTACTCAGCTTCCACGAGCAAGGTCAGCATTTTCCTGTCAACTGAGACATGTTCCTGAAGTCTTAGTCTTTAAAGGCTACCTTGGAATTATTATCAGCCCCAACAAACTATGAGCCACCCCCATGGTGTTACTAGAAAGACATGGAAAAACAAGAATTTACAAGAATGATTGCATGGCATAGAAACCCTAACAAACTTGTAAAATTTCCAGCATTTCTTACGTAATACTTGCCAGGAGTAACACTCTCCCCAGTCAAGACCCATTCAGGTCAATGAGGACTTTGATATTAAAAGCCATACAAATGATCTAGTAGGGGAAGTGACTTTGACAAATTGAAAAAAAAAAAAAGTGCTGCATGAAGCTGAAAAGGCTCTTTTCCATTACTGTGAGTGATTAAGATACAGTTTTACTTAAGATGAGTTGAATGATGAGCGTCCTTAGAGATATTCTCAAGGAACTAGCAATCAATCTTTCTCTGTCCTCATCCTCTAGTTTTAATTTATTGTATTACATAGTTGCTTTCAGTGTAATCTCTTAGTTTTATTTGGGGTTTTTTTTGGTGATCTGATAGGAACAACAATCACTGTTGTTGAAACAAATGAAGCTTTAACGTTATTTACAAGTGCAGCATGAGGATGATGTTGCCCATTTTTACTGTTAAGGATAGCTAGCTGTGCTAGATAGCTTTCAAGGACGAGAATTCTGTAAACATAGCTATGTTGTTGTAAAATTATCTTGTTTTACATTCCTTTCCCATGGACACAGATCCTTTGATGGACATTTCTTTTAACCACTGTAGTTAAAGACGGAAGTGTTAACTTTCTCCAATGAACTGTGATTTCTAAAAGTGTATATAAGAATTAAAAGAAGGTGGGTTCCCCCCCTTCCGCCCTTTGCTCTGAACACGAACTCTGACTCTGTCTCCTCAATTCTGCGTCTCCTTACATAAGCGGCTAATAAGCCGTAATAAGCGGTAAGAGGATGGCACTTGGGATAAGCTGGAAATATAGGAAATGTGGTGTGATCATAAAGATTCTGTGCAGTGGCTTGGTCAGAGAGATCCCTCAGTGAAGGGTGCAGGAGAAAAACATTTTATCATCCAAACAGTCTGTGTACAAACCACTGACTGTTTTCTCCAGCCCAGTACCATGCTGAATTTGGATGTAGACCATCCTCTTCAGACACAGCCAGCTAACCTAGCTTGTGGGGCCCAGGAGCACTTTCACCTCTCTCTCCCTCTCTTTACCTCTTTCCCTCTTTCCCAGGCCATTTAGGCCAACCTGTCTCTGTTTTGTGCCACCTTTTGCCCTGTCCCACCCAGCTGGTCCTTCCCAGCCCAGACAAGGAACACCAGCCAGCCAGACAGCAAGGGCATAACTGCTACCGGGAGTGGAGTTTTGTTAATTGTGAAGTGATACATATTGCTCTTGTCCCTTTGTCTTCCTTAACCAAGCATCAGTTTAAAGGAACTTTACAGGTATTACCAGTTTCCCATAGAAACCTGGACAAAGTTTCTCAGAGCATAAATTTTGGAGGTGCACCAGAGATGTCCTCGTCTCCTCTTACCCCTTGCAACAGTGCTTTCAAGTACCTGATTTCACTTCTCTCTTTAGTGGCATCTTCAAAGGTGACTATGTCGTCATTAATTTGGCAGCTGTACAATTCATAATCTTCATAAGTCCTGGAATGAGCATTTCTCTTTGCACATTTGTACTCCTCAGAGGTAGATGCATTACATTTTATTAGATCAGTGCCCTGTCCAATGCTGAGTGCTTTCCTTTACATGAAGCAAAAGAATGAAGAAATGGAAGTGTCCAGTTCTTTCTGGGGACCTTCAAGACGTCTTAAAACATGGCTTATTGGTGCCCAATTAAACTGGCCTTGCATCATTTTTGAATTCAGACTAAAAGCACTGCCACAGTTACTGCAGTGTTTAGGGAGAGTCTCTCATTTGTGGTTACAAAGTTTTTGTCTTTTGCAAATGCTGTTTCATGGATCCTGTTTCCTGCTGCTCTGGACCTGGAAATACGGATAGTACTTCTTCTGCACAGGTTGCATTCTGAACCATGCAAGCTCTGGGACAGCTTTGCTACCACAAGAAATGCCTGTGGAACAGATGAAGACATGGATTCACTTCCAGAGAACCAGCAGACCTGCTGCTAAGGGGAAGTAAGCTGATCCAATATTCACAGGCAGAGCAGATGTTCTTTGCTTGGTAGTGTTAAAAATGGGATGGGATCCTGGGGCAACACAGCTGCAGCACACTGTTACTCAAACAAGAGTGCAAGGTGCCCAGCTTGGAAGATGTTTGTCATCATAACACAGAATTATCAGGGACATGGATCTGGAGTGAAGAAGGATAAATCTCCCATCAGGAACTGACAACTCTGCTGTGTTTTTGGCATGAGCTAATTACAGGACTTACGTGCTGATGTACTTCCTGACTGAGACTAAACAGAGTCAAAGGATTTCCCACTGATGAAGTTTTTACATGAATAATCTTCTTCCTACCCATGAGGGGAGAATTGGAAAGAAAGCAGTGTCTGTGTAGCACTAATCTCCCACTTGTTTGCAGCTCTCAGAAACTGCTCCAGGGTCTGTTGAAGGGTTGGTTGACCCTCAGGAGCTCCAAACAAGGATTTGGATCTCATTAAGGTGATCTCTGATACGTCCATTTCAGCCAATTCTCAGGGTCTGTGTCCCCATAATTGCTCAGCCATGTGTTGTGCAGCTGGTCAATAATAAGAATAAAAAAGGAAAAAATAGAATTTTACTTTCCTTTTGAAAAACGTTGGGGTAGAATTCCGTAATGTAAGAAAAAGCCTCTCCAAGCAGTGTCGGGTGTGTTTCTCAGTTAATTTGCAAATCTTTTTAATGTTTTTAAACATGCTTTTCAATTCATGCTCTTGAATTTGGGTGCAATTCTAGGGAGAGATGCTTGAAATTAAATTGTTGGCTCTCTGTGCTCTGTGGTAACTCTAACCCTCGACTAGGCAGCA
This sequence comes from Climacteris rufus, assembly GCA_013398175.1. Lineage (NCBI taxonomy): Eukaryota > Metazoa > Chordata > Aves > Passeriformes > Climacteridae > Climacteris > Climacteris rufus. The sequence continues at coordinate 32,237 of VZRZ01007224.1, forward strand.
GAGAACATGCAGCTGGGGTGCAGACAGCTGCTGCTCAAAGCCTCAACACAGGAGAGCATCCCAGGGTACCTCACTTCTTCTGTGATAGAACTTGTCCTCCTGAGAAATTCCCTGCTGGCTTTGCTGTTGACCAGCCACCTTTGGCTGATGTCAATGCTCAGTGGACAGACTGATACCACCTCAGTCATGGTGGTTATCTGAGCTGCTCTGACCTTGGATCTGTTCCTTGACATCCTTCCTGCTTCATTTCTCTGGCAGCAGAGAGCAGGGGGGTTGTGCTTTCCTAATTTCTTCAAGTAGTGATAATAATGGGGACCTTCTTGTTTCCTTCCCAAGACTTTAGGAGAGCCACTGTTAGAAGTGGATAGCTGTGTCCAGCCAGACCCTGGTGCAGCAGAGTAAAAGGTGTTGGGAACCTGAGTGTAACTAAGAGAAACTCATGTTTTCCCTCTCTCTTCATTGAACCAGGACAGGGGGAGCTTGAGGAAAGGTATGACAGTGACAAAAGATACTCAGGTGTTCTTGTGCTTCTTCCCCTTTCACACACCCCCTCTCCCTTGCCATTGTCTCTGCTGGTCATTATGATTTGTCCTAAAATGAGAACACTTAGGGAGAACTGTCCTAAGAAAAGAATGCCATGATGGAATTGCAGGAGGAATGGTCTGGTTGTTTGCCTAATCACAGAAAATCCCAGAAATAATTAGGTTGGAAAAGACCTTTGAGATCGAGTCCAACCTATGACCCAACACCACCTGAACAACCGGACCATGGCACTCAGTGCCACATCCAATCTTTCCTTAAACACCTCCAGGGACAGTGACTGCACCACCTCCCTGGGCAGCCCATTCCAATATCTAATCATCCTTCTGTGAAGAAATTCTTCCTGATGTCCAACCTAAACCTCCCCTGGTGCAGCTTAGGACCATGTCCTCTTGTTCTGTTGCTGTTTGCCTGGGAGAAGAAGCCAACTCCCACCTGGCTACAACCTCCTGCCAGGGAGTGGAATGCATTCCAGGGATGGGGGAGCTGTGGTTGTTGCCGTTGCATTTGGTACACATCAGCCTGCAAAATGCTGCTGGAGGTTGGGCCAACTGGGCACTCCTCCAGTTCCTACCTGGTGTTATCTTAGGACAAATCAAATGTTCATCAGAGACAATCACGAGGGAGAGAAGTGTGTGTAGAGGATGCACGTGAAGACCCCAGGTGTCATCACCCATCACAAAAGGCCAATTGTTGTTTTTTCTTTGAAACTCTCCAGTTTTTAAGTGCAGACATAAGGGACTGAGATGCTCATTGCATTTGACCAACTGTGTAGCAGCACCAGCTGCTCTCAGCCAGCCACCTGTCTACAGTAACAGTTGTGCTCCATCCTTTTCTGCAGCACTTCATGTTTCCCTTCTGAAGGACAGGTTCAACAGCAGAATTCAATGAGTTTAGTGCAACACAGTCCTGGCAAGCAAGATCTGCAGAAGTTTTGTACTCTGTTAGTGTAACAAAACTTCTGTATTGTCTTCTTCACCAGTAAACTGATTCATCAGGAATAAAGGCAGCTTTCAGTTTCTGATTGGAATCATGAATAGTGTCCCACAAAACAGGACAGGACTGGCACTGCTGTTTCTATGGCACTGAGGCAAGCCTGAGAACCCCACAAACTTACCTGTTAAAAACAAGCAATGCCGATGGGATCTCTAGGGAAGTCTGACTTACTCAAGTTTGCAGTCAAGTACCATTTTCCAGTGAACTGGCAGAATCATATTAGTAGTTGTCCTGAGTCTACACACACTGTCATGTTGTTGTGTTAATATGAGAAATATGGGAAAGTACACTCTCAAACAATACATGGTGCTGTTACAGCATCAAACAGACTGCACGAGGAATGGTACTTCTGGAACTATTCTGATTACTTGACCAAAGTTTCCAGGACATTTAAAACCATATATTTTTTATTTTTAAAAGAAGGGTCGACTTGACAGTGCTCATGAGGGAAGCAGACAGCTGGTGCACTTGGAGCTCGGTTTCCCACTGTGCCAAAGGAGAGGTTCATCAATCAAATTGGAATAACACTTAGGGGAGGCAGACTCCTGTTATTGGACCTGCTACTCTTCCATGGCTTGAGATGTTAGCATCATCTGAAAGGAAAAACCTGGCTGGACATTGTATGGAAAGGTTCCTGAACAATCCCAGCCTGTCTTTGGCAGAAAAAGATCAAGCTTGAAGAGTGAACTTAGACATCATGTGGTGCACTAAGGTATCATGGTCATGAAATTACCCAGCTAGCTCCAGTGTCTGCTGTCCTGCTGAACACAAAAAAAGAATGTCTTTTTTTGCAGCATTTTGGATTAGTATCGCTAATTCACAAGCTCCCTCTGCTGGACTATCAGCAAAGCTCCTGTTATGTTATTTACAGACTGACCCATTTTCTTCAGCTCATTTTAACACTTTGTACAGCATCAGAAAAAGTGTACAATCAAATTCATGTAAATGGATTTTTAGAAGTGTGACAGAGAGAGGTTTGATGTGTTAGGTGCATATTAAAATGGTTTTATTTGCATAAAAGTTTTTTCCACAATAACATAAGTGTAACTGTTACCTCCTAAAAGAACTTGTGCATCTGTCAAAAGATAAGGATACTTGGCTTCAGTAATGCCTTCTGTTACGTACAGGAAAGAGCTCTAAGGAAACAAATACAGGTCTTTCAAAAGAATTAAAAGCTTACAAATGTCAAATATACTGCATACAGTATGCAGTTTGATGTAGCAGTGGTTTTCTAAAGGCAAGGCATGAGCAAAGAGAGTTGGACAAGCATTCAGAGGAACGATGAGGTGCTGAGAACATTACCATAAGCAGAAGAACTCAGTCTGCTTCTTTCTGCCTAATCCTCAAGGTCAAGTTTTCTGTCTACAGTTTTCAAAACACATATGTGGGGCTTAGCACTGTCATAACTGATACATTGTGAGATCTCTTTTAGTAGATTAAAAGGAGTTGTGAAATTATTGACTTCCCACTAAACAATCTCAGGTTGACAGATTGCTCACAAAAAAACAGGACAATGTTCTGTGATTGCTGTAGACATAGCACTTCCTTGCTGGCTTTTAACAGGGATTTACTGAATAAAGGGCCTGCCTTAAATAATTCACAAAATTGTGGAGTGCCTTTATGGGAAAAGGCATATTGTCTGCAGTGGCACCAGAGAAAAATGGAGAGACTTTAAGAACAATCAGAGTTTCTTTTTTACTGCAAGTCAGGCTTCTAGACACAGGCAGTAGTACAAATAGTAATTATTATAGTGCTGCCTAAGTGTTGTACCTAAAGTCACAGATACATGGGAACATAGCTGTCACCAGTGTGAGTGGAGCAGTTACTGGGCAGCACTCAGCTGATGTAAAACAAAATAAAGAACTCCACTGACCTATTGATACAGAAATTCCAGGGGGAGTGTGGAATGCATGTATTCCAAACTTCAGTCTACTGAGGAGAATAAAATGAACATTTCTAACATAAACTGAGACAAAATCACCTATTTTGACTAAAGTGGACAGGCTGACATTTTAAAGGACCAGGAATATATCTCTTAGTGTCATTAGTCTTCTGGCCAAATACTGACATGATAAAGAATAACTTCACCTATGCTCATACTGAGTGACATTTAAGAAGATCCCCAAAATACGTGTCTATCTCAAGCAGGTAATTTTTTCTAGGTAGCATATTCTTATATTGGCTTTATTCTGCATCAAAGCGTCTGACAGCTCCAGAGGACGTGATATCAATATACAATTTATCCTTTCAAAGCCTTTAGGACGATCAGTCCATTTCTTTTCTGTCCCTAATTAAACATATTGCTTCAGTAATTCCCAGGGGCAAGGAGGCATTGTGACTACACTGAAATGAAAATGAAGTTTGTAAAACCACAGTTGCACTGTCTGTGGGTATGATTAATGTATTCTGTGATTGTTGTTTTAGTCATAAGATTGAGCTGCTTTATTAAAGATACTGTGAGGGAGCACACTGAAATAAGCCACAGATTTTATTTCTTGGTAAGGTGAAAGAAATCTAGGGAGGTTTTAACACAGAATTGGGTGAAATAAAATGTGTCAAGCCAGTGTAGATCTTAAATGTGATTGCTGACTATTCGACCCTTGGCGGGCCACTAATACTGATGGTAAGTGAGAGTTTCTGTCCCAGCCAGCCATTTCCTAGAATAAGGAGCAAATGCAAATCCTTCATATTTAAGTGTTTTGGGAAACAGGCAGCAGCCCTACAATGGCTGTGGATTGAGGGACTTGGTAAGACATATTTGTAGTCAGCACAAATTTTTTTCTTATTTAGCTGTTACTTAGGACACATCTCCTACCTGCCTTAAGCCCTCAAGTCAGTCTGAATTGCCAGAAATAAGGTTGTTTTCAAAATCCACTGGTCATTTTATTTCCCATTTTGTTTGGTCACCTGGAAGTGGATCAGGTGGGTTGATTTCTATCATCCATCCTAATGGTGATTTTAAATACCTTTTTTCATCTGATGTTGCATATGGGCTGCTTTTGCCTTCTGAAAAAGAGGTGATATTCATCAGCATATTTCATTATGCCAGCCAAAAGGCATAAGACTTAAATATAGACTTAAGTATTCATAGTGTTTAAGTGTTTGACTTGTTACACTTAGTTTATATTAAAAAATGGTGAACAGTGCATTTCTATCTAGCTGATGCTTCTTTATGCAGCATTGTGGAAGGCTGGATTTGATTAGAAGTTTATATCCATTTCAAATACACAATCAGCATTCTAAAATAGTCATTAGTTCCATTTCAAAATTACATGTGCTGAACATAAAAATAAGCTTAGCAAAACATGGTTTGTATTGAAAGCTAGTTGATAATTTTAAGTGAAGGAATCCTTACATACACTAAATGAACTGATTTAAGATTTTTGTAACCCACATGCCTTTGTCTTCCAGAATTACCATTAGTAGACCTTATCCTTCACATTTATTTTTAAAGGGTGACCTAAGTAATGCTTTTACAAGGTATGGAATTTGGAAGAGTAGGTCCCAAACTGAAAGGTAGTAAAATGAGAGCTCTGGAGAGATTTCAGTGTTTCTCACCATGTCTCTGCTCTCCTCACTTGCTTAGGATTCAAACCACACCTTTAAATTCTGTGAAGCTAAAACAATTCATTTAAAAATGACTGGAAATTAGTGAAGTCTCCAGATGTTAATGGCTTATTTAATTCTACTGCAGTAACATTAAAGAACACTAATCAAGATCAGAAGTAGGTTGTTCTCCGGGTTGTACAAATATCAGAGTCATTTGAAGCAGCTGTAATAAAATCCCTCGTTATCAGGGAGCAAGGTGAGACACACAAACAAGATTTTTCAGGCATTAGCTTTCAGTCAAGTTTTAAGTGATATTAAGTATCTGTAGCATCTTTTATGGTCCAAATGAGAAAATATAATTTATAACAGATGTTGTCTCTGTATGAATGCTATCAGTATTTTTTAAACTTGGAGAACTAATTGTAAATCCTGTGATAACAAAAATTACAGTAAACCCAAATGTGTTCAGAAGCATTTCAAAGACATTATCTTGATATTCCAGATAATTTTAGGATTGCCATTTATTTTGTCAAGACTATTTGTACAGGCCTTTTTCCTTTTTTTTCTGTCTCATTTTACCTTTTTTCTTTCTCAGTTCTCTTTTCACAAGTTGAAATATATTTCTTCACAGTACTGCTGCCATACAGACTTTCCCCTAAAGCCAAAACATTGTTTCAGTTACATTATTTCATTGGCCTAGGTATTGGTCAGTACTGTACAGGTATGGATGACACAGGAGATTGCTGCTGATTGCAGTGAATGGCATATAATTAGACTTGTTGTTAAAACCTGTAAAATTGATTCCTCACCAAAAGCTTTAAGTCACTTAGAAAAGTTCATGTCTGGTGAGATATATGATTTGTCAGTCTTATTTCTGACACCACTTAGAGTAAGATATTAGTTATTTCTTAGGACTGCATTACAGGTAGTGTTGACCTGTTTGTGATTATAAAGTCTCATAAGCATAGCTAGGTTATCTTCATAGAAACCTGTCTTGCACTTCATTTTTCTTAGCTCTTTTTTGAATTAAGAAAGCCTGATTGTTTTGCTAAGGTGTTTCTGAACCCACATATGTAGTAGTGATTTTCAGTACATTTTAGTACCCTCCTCCTTGCTTCCTCTTTTTTTAATCTTGTCTGTAGAAAAATCCGTCTCAGTTGGTGTTTCCCAATAAAGCCTGTAACATTTACTTCTTTAATCTTTTCCTTTGTCTTCTCTTAATGCCTCTTCCTCCAGTCTGGAGGCTGCTCTTCTGCAGCTTGCCTGCTGCTTGTTGTCAGCTTCCATCAGACTGAAGGAAAGACTCTTAGTGGGCCTCTTTTCACCTCATCTGTGCAGCTGGAGATTTGACATTCACTTCCTGAGACAGGATGAAACTCTGTTTTTTGAGAAACATTATGTAAATCAACTGTGTTATGTAAGGAACTTTTAATAATGATATACATTACAGCAGGCTTATAAGATTAAAGGCAGTACTTCCTCTGTGCACCGGCAAAAAAGCAGAGTCCTGAAAAATGTCTTAAAAATGAAATTATTATAATAGACTTGATGTTTGTTTGATGTTTCTGTTTAGGTGCTGACTCCAGCACAAATTAAATCCATTTGCCTGGCCATACTAGAATCAGGAAAACAGTATGCAGTGAAGAAGAGGAAACCATTCCCACTCATGTATTCCTACTATGGAACAGAGTATCTTGGTGAGTAAAACACACAAACACCTTTGAGAGTGATGCTGTGTGGAGATGCTGAGGCACTTCAAAAATAAAATACATAAAATCTACAGTGTGGGGCTTCTCCTGACTCATCTGGGACCATCCAACCTCCTCAAACTGCTGAGTGGGACTGAGGATCTGCAGGGAAGGGCTGATGCTGCCAAGCATTGGGGAATGCAAGAGGTGCCTGTGCTGCAGCAGGGGAGCAGCTTCATTCCCTCTTCTTTCTGCCCTGGTAAATCTGCCTTGCCAGGCAGAGGCAGTGAGAGGTGTGGTGTCCATGGCTGTGTGGAGGAGGTTACTCAGGGACCTGTCAGGGATGTTCTCTGTAAGCTGCTGTTGCCATGCAGGGATGTGCAGAGCAATTTTGGCCCTAGCAGTGCAACTCAGGCACGTGGTCAGCTGCTCCCCATCACGGGCAGCTTGGCTGGAGCTCAGCTGAAGAAGTGGTGAAAAGCCACTGAGCAGGTCCCTCGTGGGGTCCTCAAGGCACAATATCACTGCAGAAAGTGTGAGATCAGTTCACAGTTCCTTGGCAGGGGAGCAGAGGGAGCAGTCACTGAGTGGTGTGTCCCACAGACCCCAGAGAGTTCTTGCACTGAAATTTAAGTTTTAACTCACTGATAACTGCCAGTCAGTAAATGGGAATACCCACTTATGGCCCGGTTTCAATTTGCATTAAGCAAAGACTTCAACATAATGGCCCAGATTCAGCAATGAGTCAAGAAGAGTAACATCCTGAAACATTTCAGTTCAGGTTCAGTTTAACTTCACACAGTGAGTTTCAGTCATATCAGAGTGAGGGCAGAAAGAATTCATGCATATTTTTGCAATGCTAGAGGAACTAGAAATGACAGAAGTAGTAAAATACAGTGTTGTGCACCTAGAATTGTTTTATTCTAAACACTACTGTAATATGCATAATGAAGATGAAGAAGCCATGCTCTTGCCAAGGAAATCAGTCCCAAGGGAAATTTGCAATGAGGTGGAGATGGGACCTAAGTCCACCCTCTAATTTAATTGTTTCTATTCTTTACAGGTGCAGCACATGGGCTTTCATCCATCCTGCAGATGTTGCTCTCCTACTATGAGTACCTGCAGCCAGCAGATCAGGAGCTCGTGTGGCAGAGTGTGGATTTCCTGATGGACCAAGAACAGAACAGCAACTGGCCCCCCGAGCTGGGGGAGACGATCGAGCAGGAGAACGAGCTGGTGCACTGGTGCCATGGAGCTCCAGGTTCTCTTCCCATTGATGCTATGAGTAGCCAGATGCTGATCACATTGCTTTTCCACATTAGGTGATGCCATGTAGAAGATTAGTCTCAGGTTAAATTTGACCAAAGTGACAAAATCCCAAAGGACGTAGAGAAGTTACATTTAGAGACGTGCAAATTCATTAATTGCTATTGTTGTTCCCCAGAAAAACCTGTATCCCATCACTGTTCTTGGGTAATAACACAGATGCAGCTTACAAGAACACTTCAGCTGCTTCAGTGTTTGTTAAATTCAGACCACAAGTGAGCTAAACATTTCCTTAGGCACTTGAGTTGGTTATGTGTCATGTGCATTCTTATAAAGTTACTATGAACTGAGCTGTGCAGTGCTCTGGTGAAGATTATGATTAATTTATTTAAATCCCCTCTAAAAATAAACAAAATAGGTTTTCTTTTATTTTTAAAATAAGTTAGTATGCATAACTATATATAAGTAGAATAAAGCAGTGTGGGCCTCATTGGGAAAAGATAAAAAGTGAGTTTCTTTTTCACATTTAGTAAAAAACTCTTATCTGTTGCCAGTGTAAGAAATTATCTTGCCCATCCTTGTGTTCCTGTCAGTGTAAGTAGGTGAGGTGAATGGGCATTTGAAACCAATGGAAGACAGTACTAAGAGTTTACTGCTTTAAAGGCAAAAATGTGGCTGCTGTTTTAAAATGATAAAAGTCTGGGAATGTTAGAGTAAACCCTGAAATTCAATAATTCATTGAAAAGATTGAAAGTGCTGTTGTCACAGGGAGTGGATAAATACATCTTGCTGTGTGCTTTTTGGCATAGCAGATACATCCCCTCCACATGGAGCATTTAGAGGCAACACTGATGCGTAGAGCATGAGACTGCAGATTTTCAGTGTATTAATCTTTATTTTCTTACATGTTCTACTAAACCCTTGGTGTGCTTATTACAAAAGGTAATCTCACTGCTCTTTTCCTAGGCATTGCGTATCTGTTTGCCAAAGCTTACCTGGTTTCCAAGAAGCCCCAGTATCTGGACACTTGCATCCGCTGTGGAGAGCTCACCTGGCAGAAGGGCCTTCTGAAGAAGGGCCCTGGAATATGCCACGGGGTGGCTGGTAGTGCTTATGTGTTCCTGCTGCTGTACAGGCTCACTGGGAACTCAAAATACATATACAGGGCACAAAGGTTAGCATTCCTGTCTCCTGGATTGAGAGTAATACGGGAAAGTTCCAGGAACATTTATAAAGTAGAGTCTGTGATCACCACCCTTGGGTGTGTTTAAGCTTTAGGGTCAATTCCAGCCCTGAGCTGTGGGGCAGGTGCACTCTGTGGGGAGCTCTGCAGTCCTGTTTCCAGGCTGCCTGTTGGGGGAAAAGCATCAGGTTCTCCCAGGCTCCCTCCCTGCCCTGTGTTCCTTCAGAGGGAACTGGGCTGGATGAGAAGGAATGATGACATCCAGGTCTCATCCTGATGTGCTGTCAGAAGTCAGCCAAGTTGTGTACCCAGATCCAGAAGCAGAGTAAAACATGATTTGCTATGATTTTTTCAGAGCATTTAGCATTATTTCATATAATACAATTATACATACATTTATTTCATACAATTTATACATACAATTATTTCATACAATATATATACCAGAATATATATATATATATATATATATTCTGGTATATATATTGTATGAAATAATATTTTCACTTTTATATATATATATATATATTCTGGTATATATATACCAGAAGTGGAAAATAAGCATAGGATGTTGTGTACAGTTATTTTATAGTTTGTTTTTTTTTTAATTTATCATTCCCACCTTTAGCTTAGCTAGTGGGGTTAATTCCATTTTGTCCAGATGCAAGCACATGTGGTCCAGTGAAAATTCTGAAATTATTTATGTATCTGTAGTTTACTGTACCTGTTTAAAAACATAGTATTCAGTGTTTGTTACTGTTTTCCTTACAGCATAGAATAACAAGGGGAAGTGGTATAGTAAATAGGGTGACTGATTTTCACTCATTTGCTTATTTTTTTTAATTTGTGTAGTTATTTCAGCATTACAGAATTTGTTGCATCAATGTGAAACATGGGTTGCATCTTAGAAGTTATTAAAAAGCATTTGTTCAATGATATGTTTTACAGAAATCAGAAAAAGTTTACATCTCCTAAACAAGTGTAATGCATATACAGATTGCAAAGGTTTGTCTTTTCTAAATCTCCTGAACCTCAGTTTCTTGTGGAAATTGGATAGTGTAAAATTTGCAGAAAAGGTTAAATAATGATCCTTCTATTCTTTTACTGGCTGAATGCTATTGAACTGATGCAATCAATTAGGAAATAGACAGACACATCAAATAATAACAAACTCTTTTTGTTTTCCTCTTAGGTTCGCAGAGTTCTTATTTACAGAAGAATTTAAGTCTGGTTCCCGGGCATTAGAAAGTGTCTATAGTCTGTATGAAGGTTTCTCAGGAACTGTGTGTTTCCTGACTGACTTGCTGCAACCCAACCAAGCCGAGTTTCCTCTCTTCAGTGTCTTTGTGTAAAGACTGACATTCTCCAGGGCCACCTCCCAGTGGTGGTGGGAGAGGGCACCTGCAGTTCCACTTATTTGTCAAGACAGGCTATTTCCAAAACGAGCCAGAGGTACCACTGATGTTAGCCTTAATGTAGCTGGGAGTCAGATCAAAAACAAAATACACTGGGGCTTGGGGGGGGTAAGTGTGTGGTCAAAAAAAATAGGTCAGTGGGAAAAAAAAATGGGGGAACTGATTGAATCTGATGTCATAGATATTTATCTAATTATTCAAGTAAGAGAGAAAGGGGCATTATCACACTTTTAATTTGGTGAAAAAAAGGCAAACTAGAATTGCAGGGATGTGCAAAGAAGAAACATCCAGTTTCATTCCAGTGATGCAGTCAGTAGGTTTTAAAAAGAGTCCTGCAAAAACAATTAATGGAGCAATGTTCTTACTGGGGAGGGTGTTGTAGACATGTCACTACACTGCACAAACGCAAAGTTTGGGATTTTTTTTTTACCTAACCTACATCTGTTAGTTTTAGTAACATGTATTAGGAATAACTGTACCTTGGAGCTCTTTTATCTTCGTGTACTGCGTATCATGACAGTTCTGTAGATAGCTGTGTGTTCAGGCTGCAGTTTCACAGTTCATTTCAGCACGCGGGGTCTCATGTAAATGAGCACTGAATTTTAGAGCTTTTAGAGCTCAGTCTGTGACCAGGAGCTGGCCTCCTTTCTGATTTATTGTAACTGTGTCACTTCTTGTGAGTATTTTCCCAGTCACAGGGACAATGGGTGGAACCATGGAGAAGACTTGGATTGAAAAGTTTTGTAGCAAAGATACAGCAGGCAGATGCTTTCTTCACAGTACAGCATTGCTAGTTAAGTATTGTTCAGTGATACAAAAGCTTCCTTGAAAAATTGCTTACTTAAAGCATCATTTCTGAACAGTACCATACATATTTCAGACAATGGATTTTTTCCTAGATGAATTCTTCACTACAAACCGTGCAAACTGAATACAAACCTTGGATGGCATACTGATCCTCAGAAAAAAAAAAACTGATAACAAAACCCAAAATGGCTTATTTTCCTAGTTAAAAATTAATGTCTATGCCCAAATGATTTTTAGCTGTAGAAATAAATGGGTTGCTCAATACTAGTTGCACTAGCACTTAAGGTTGCGATTATATGCTGTTTTATATGTATTATAGATATGATGTGGTACTGGAAAGCTAAAGATAGATTTGTACTAAAAAATATAAAATCAATATCTGTATTTAAAATATATTTACTATTTATTCATTTATTTTTAATTATATGGGTATAGTGTAATACCTGCAAGGACAAATAGGGAAGACCAATTATGTCAGAAACTGAAGTTAGAAAAAGCTGATGTACATGCACTGCCAAACAATGCAGTCTCTCTTCCTGCATTCTCAGCTGGAGGAGATTACAATTTCTTTATTTTTAATGCCTAATGGATTAAAGTTCCCATTTCATTTCAGTGGGCTTTGATCAGGCTATAAGTTGGAGCCGGGTCTTGCAATCCTTCCACATTTTAATATAATCCCATTCCTGTTCTTGCCACTGTTATTTTAATGAGATGGCTTGCATTATTATAAGCTGCAGATAAGGATTTTTGTTACTTTGTCTTGCACTGTGCAGCTCTAATTAATTACTTCATCATAGAAATAACCATATTTCATTGGTAAATAAAGCAATGCAGTTCTCTATCAGTTTGTCAAGAATTTAGGTATCCTTGAGTGAATGGAAATGTTAAAATTCAATATACATTTTTATGTCTTTATCAAAACACAGAAGTTGAAAGGTTAGAAGGTCTTTTAAGAAGCCACTAATGTCACTTACTTGGTTACTTTGAGCAGTGGGATGTGTGCACATAGAAGGATTAATTCCACAGGGAGGTGAACACGTGAAGCTGAATCAAAAAATCAATGGAGATGTGAGTGTGCTCTGCCCAGCCCTGTTGAAATGTTCCTGTTAGATCAGAGCAAAGTCAGTTGTCAGTAGTGAAGATCCTAAATGCATTAGGATTTTTATCTAGTTGCTTCCTGTAATGCATGTGGCTCATATATTTCATAACCGGAACCTTTTTAAACAAATGTGTAAGGAAGGTAAAACTTGGCCTATTCACTTCTTCCCTGTGCTCAATAACTTTTTAGTCTCAATTTTTATTGTAGGGTGATGCCACTCAGCTCAGACATGTGAGTAATAACATTTGTGACATTGCATTTAAATAGCTGCTGTAATTGTGTTCTGTCTTACTGGAAGACAGAAAAACAGGTTCTGATGTGACCTAGACTCAAAAGTTTTGCAGTCCTTCATTTATTGCTAACCCTTATATTTAGAGATGCAGACATAAACAAAAAATGTTTAGTGTTTTGATAGCTACACCCTAAAAGAAACCCTAAACAATTCCAAACTTAAGCCTTAACAGAATCTACACATACCAGAATTGTAATTACGACCTTTTGATTTTGTCCCCAATGCCTACTCTTTAATTATCAGTGGGCCACAACATTTAATTGTTTCCAGTTAGTTATTTCTCAGGAGTTGTTTGAAAATGACAACCATTGCCAAAACCTTGAGCATGATAAGTCAGTAACTTAGATTCAGTCCAAGTTATGAGTGCTGATACTGTAACATTTGCTACATATATGTTAAAAGGGGTCGGTGTCTTCTCAGATAAAATCAATCTGTTTTATTATACTTAACTTCCAATGGTCAAGTTTGCATTTATCTTTAAACGTGATTCTTCATAAATGGCAGGAAATAAACATTAAGAACTCAGTCTTCTAATGTTTTTTTCTCTGTACCTCTGTAGAATTTCTTCCAGTTCACATTCAGAGGAGACTCTGATCTGCTCTGTGTTGTGTTCAACAGCACCCACAAAACAGATCTCCCGTCTCCACAACCATTCTCCATTCATGAAGCCACGTGTGGCTTAATTTGATACTAATCCTGTGAGAAAGAGAACAATTATTTAAGTAAGAGTTAGTCCATTCAACAGTGAGAAAACCCTTGCAACCACAACTTTTGAAATCTAGGACCCAAACATGTCTGCTGTGAGTTTGGCACTGACTTCAGCAAGGGCAGTGCACAAACGTCCAGTCTCGTGGGATACATCTTGTAAAAATCCTGGAACATAATTGTTCATCTCTTTCATCAGACGTGGCAGTTTGAGCTCACTTCTAGAGATTTGTGGCTTTTCTTACCTGACCTGGCTGGGCTGAGGGGGTTACTAGATGTGCTGCAGTCACAGCTTCTGAACACAGTGCAAGTACACCCCAGGGCTCTTTGGAAAATGTCACTCACTAAATGAGCAGGGGTTTTGTCATCTTTTCCCTCTTTATTGTCTGTCTGATTTTTTCTTGTACTATATACGCTGTTACAAACGTGCTGTTGCAACCTTTATTTGTTGCTTTTAAGACATTGACAGGAAAGCAACCTGAGCAGAGCTGTCAGCACTTTTCAGTGTAATAAAAAATCAGGTCCTCTGTGTACCCTTCTTCCTGTGTTGAGAAATCGATTGTGCAACCTTTGCTAGACGTTCTCCCTGGGATGCTGTCTCCTCCTGCTCCTGAATTGGGCCCTTCTGGACTGAAAAATGTATTCCTGAACAGATTTCTGCCATGGTGCTGTGACAAAAGACTGTGTTACTGGAAACTCGAGGAGCCTCTTCCAAAGTGTAAAACACAATAATGATGTCATGTTTGCCCATTAGTTTCTTGGTTGTGTTTCATTTCTAAAGTGTAGGCAATAGGAATTCCAGTGATATAATACTATTTCTGATTATGCTGTTAAAGCAAAGAGGATGCATTATGTGGGTATTGATGCTTATTTGTGATGTACTTGTGCTTGTGTGGTGCTATTTGTGAGTAAAGCTGTAGATTACACATGAGTTTAAAGGAGCTGTATACTGTTCATGACTCTTCGCCTGCCATCCATAGATTAATGTCAGGGAATAATGTAGAGGGAAACTACATCTGTAGTGTCCAGATATATTGATTTCAGGATTCATAGGATGAGAGGCAATAAGTTTTATCAACAGTACAGTTCTAAAAAATGTATCTTTATTTTTACCTGCTACTCACAACTTACCATCATAATAACATGTTTATTTTCTGCCACTGCTTTCAATATCTGCTTTGTTTGTATGATTGTTGCCTTCAGTTTCCCTGCCTTTGTTTCCAAATCTATGAATAACTTGAGGAGGCTGAAGAAGCAGCCCAGGTCTTTTGATCTTGAAAATAAGATTGATTGATTTTGCTTAAGCAGGGTGCTCTACTAACTTGCATTACATTATTTTATGCTCCCAGACAATCTCTTCTCACTGGCTCTGCCATTTCCCACCTGCTAAGGAAAGGTCATTCTACTGTGTAACAACTGTTCTCATGTTTAACATCATTAGATCAGAGACTTTCTAGGGAGCATGGTCACTTCTCAAGTATTTCAGTTGTGTTAAGACAATTGAAACCAAGTGAAATGGCTAAACATTCCAAAATACACTTTCAAATAGTTCTGGGAAATATACATAAACAAATGCAAGTAATGTGGTCACCTTTACTGCTATTCTGTCAAATTAAGTAATGACAGTTTGATGTTCTAATGCTAGTTATAGGTGGATATGTAAAGAATATGACAAGGATACTGATTAGTTTCTTAATACTGTGGTAAAAAAATGAAATGTAGGTATCTGATGTAATCAGAAATGTACAGGGGCAATATGTGCAAATGGAAACTTTGCTAAGCAATCAAATTTTTGTACTTACATGATTTTCTGCATATACAGTTACAGCATCTGCCAACATATTGCATGTTTTATGCCAACAGTGACCTATTTTAGTGTATGCATGCATTTTGAGAATATATCCTTGTTCTTTGGATCTCTGAGGTCTGCCAAGTAAATCTCAGGTGCAGTAATCTTCTTCTACATACCTTGAATATTCACTGGCATGAGTGCATATTCTAATCTGTAGGAGGATTAGTACATCAGGAATAAAATTGCCCTATAGATTTTCAAAGAGTACTTTTGCTCTGGAGAACTACACTGATGAGCAGTTGCTGGCTAGCAGTACAGCCTGGACTGCTCTGAGAAGACATTGCCGTTTATATAAATGTCTTAGACTAAGTAGTAGCAGCAAAAAGCTAAATTGAAAAGAAATAAGAAAATGACCAAAAATCACTAGGGGAACAACATACAAAGCCATAAGCCAAAAGCCAAAAATGCTCAGGGCCCACAAAACAATACAGCAATTTAGAGATGTGAATAGGCATTGTCCAAGGGAATAGCACAGTGCTTCACTGCACAGGTAGTGGTACAACAAGCACTGTGCAGCTTTCAGCTGCCTTGAACAGCACTTCATTGCCATTATAGCAGAGTCATCATATACTGTAAAAAAAATTGCCTGTGAAGGAGTTGCCTGTAGCTGAACCTACTGCCTACTCCTATCTTTTAATGGAGCAGAAGTGATGTGCACTATCCATGATGAGGCAGTTTCAAAAAATACAATCAAGAAGCCAAACAAATACCAACTTTTCAATCTGCCTTTGAATTATTAAACCTCCTGACTAATTTGTATTATCATCATTGGTCCTATATACTGTATATTTAAAATTCTGCATCATACTCTCAAAAAATTAATATATAAATGGTAATCTTCTTGAAAATACGTATGGCCATATTTATTTTTAAGAATTAGAAGGGAGTTCCTTGACTTTGTTCATTGCATGAATCAAACAGAAGATGGAGGCATTTAGGTCAAGTACAGCAATATCAACTAGAATGGCAGAAAATTACTTAAAAACTTACTTTGCCCAGTGGTGTAGTATTTGAATAAAAAGAGACTTTGTGGTGTAGTGATATTCAGCAAATGTGCTGTATGACTATACACACATACTCCACAGAAAATGTTGTGTATAAGTCCTCAAGTCAATTACATCCCATAGGGAGTAGAAAACAGATCCTACTCAAACAAATATTTCTACTTCATGTGGAAGAGAAAGGCTGTCTGACCAGAAGTTTAACTCTGCTTCTGTCTTCATTACCATGACCACATATGAGAGAAGAAAGATTTCCTTTAACAATGGTCTGATTTTGCCACTGAGTCAGTCTCCTGCACTCATTTTAAGGGCCTGATAGGCCACCCACTGACATCGGTGGTGAAGCTCCCCTTGATTCCAGGCATGTAAGGAAGGTCCTTCCACATGTGTGAAACAGGGGCAAAACTGTATCATTCCAGACCCCAAGCCTACAAACTTTCCTTTACACATGAGTCCCGTGGAATTAGTAAGGGTTGTTTGTATAGTATGAAGAAAGCACAGATGTTTGCATATGCAGGGCCCTATTTGATAGCAATTTATACACATTTTATCTCAATATCTGCAATACACATGAATGCCAATACCAGTAAAAAGTACAGGGAACTTAAATGGCATTATTTCATGTCTAGTTTGTGTTGGTGACACTTGATTATTCAGTATATTCCAACGTGTGATGTTCATTCCTTGAGTATGTGCCACAGCCTAGATTGGTTTCTCAGTGTTACAGCCATTCACAGCCATGATGTGGTACAGGCCTGTAGAATCAAGGTTGATTTGATTCTTTAGATATGCACCTTATTGTTTAAAAGCAGGACCCCTGCTTTTCTAATATTTTAAACACTGTGATCTTTCAGAATGTGTTTATTGTATTAGTTTTGTATTGTAGATTATGATAGAAACTAGATTTTATAGCTTTTTAAAAGCAGTGACAATTCTAAGCTTCATAGTGGCAGAACAAATTCTGTGTATATCCATATTATGAATATTAAAGCTGTGATTATATTTTGCCTTAAATAAAAGTCCAACCTTGAACAGTACGATTTTGCATTGGATTGCTTATTTCTGTACTTATCTTTAATAGTGCTGGCAGCTCTTCTTTCCAGAATAGTCATGACTTAGTGCTCCAAAAGCCTTTCAGTGGTTATCAAAAGTAAAATCATTTTAGAATTAGATAAATCATCTATGTGCACTAGGCTGCACGTAGACTTTAGGTAACACTACCTCGTGGTAATTTCCCACAAGGTTGCTTTTGGCCTGTAGATTAAAGTTTCCCACTCTAGGTATTTATTGTCTCAGTTTTCATGGCCTCTTCTCTTTCCAGAAAGACCCCTCCATTCCCAGTGAAGGATACAAACATTAAATTAACCTAGACCTGCCTACAAGGTTTTCATCTTTGTCATCATGAGCTGAGCTTGACTAGATCTGAGCAATGGGATCCAGATTTGCCAATGCAGCAGTTCAAGAAATGGCCAAAAAAGTGTTTATTTGCATTTTTTGTATAAATCTCGTGACACCCTAGGTCGCATTAAAGAACAAGGGCAGATATGCAGAAGTAGCCATTAGCGTTATCCCATTAATAACATCTCAGACTCCTTGCCTCCTTGTGCTCCTGTAGGTCCCAGGTCTGTAGCCAACCCCCACATGCAGATCAGCAATTCCCTGGGAACAGGCAAGGAGAAACAAGATCTGTCACCAGAGCCAGCTGGGCATGAACCAAGGACCTGCTCCAAGAGGAGGAGAGATGACTGGAGGCTCCTGTGCAGGACAGAGGCACCATCTGCCAACCTGACTTGGTACCTCAGCTTTGTTGCTTGCCAGGTGCTCAGGTTCAGGATCTCCTGGAGAGACTGCAAAGGCTTGTCTCTGCCTCAGGCTGTCACCTTGTGCAGCTCGTCCATGCAGGCATCAGTGACACTGCCAGGGTGACCGTACACATCTCCAGAAGGGCTCCAGAGCTCTGGTGGTGACGGAGAAAGGATCCTGCTGGTGATGGGGAAAGGCCCAGGGACAGCGGGCTGGCAAGCGAGGGGAGATCCACCTGGCCAAGTGCTAAAAGGGCACCTCTGCACTGCCCTGCTCGGGGGGTCTGAGCTGGGTGCATCAGGGGAGGCTCCACAACATTTTCACCTTCCATTCGGCCTTTTGTTTGTTTGGTTTTGTTGTGAGGTTTATTTCTTTATTTATTTAATCAATAATGTCTCACCCTTTGTGGCTGCATAGGGTTATTTTTTTCCCAGTACAGGACTTCGCCCTGCCTCTTCCTTTCAGGCTCTCTGTTTTATCACCCTCTACAACTCCCGGAAAGGAGGGTGCAGCCAGGTGGGGGTCGGTGTCTTCTCCCGGGCAGCCAGTGACAGGACAAGACCACATGGTCTTAAGCTGCACCAGGGGAGGTTTACGTTGGATATCAGGAAGAATTTTTTCACAGAGAGGATTCAGAATTGGAATGATTGCGATTACACATCGGAATGGGCTGCCCAGGGAGGTGGTGGAGTCACTGTACCTTGAGATGTTTAAGGAAAGACTGGATGTGGCACTCAGTGCCAATGGTCTGCTTGACATGACGGTGTTTGGAGATAGGTAGGACTTGATGATCTCAGAGGCCTTTTCCAGCCTAATTGACTCTGTGATTGTGCGATCTCCGCAGCCTGACGGAGCGCCCTGAAGAGCCCCCGCGCGCCCCTTCCCACCAATCCCCTCAGTTCAGTCCTGTATCTCATGGCTGCAGTAGACGCGATGAAGGCACGCTCCCCACACACCGCCGGGGAACCTCCCTTCGCTTACAGCCCTGCCAGGATCCAGCCCCGCCCAGGACCGACCCCCTCAGGCCGGCGGGCCGCGGCTGGCGGGGCCCCGGCGCTCC
>VZRZ01007224.1:51766-92898 GCA_013398175.1 Climacteris rufus
GTCCCGCCCCTCAGCGGGCCGGGGCCGGGGCCGAGGCCGAGCCCGGGGGCGCCCGGAGCCCCCCGGCCTTTGTGCGGTGCGGGCGGGGCCGGGAGCCGCCACCGCGTCCTCCCGCAGCTGCGGAGCAGCGGTGGCCCTTGGAAATCCCCCAGGCAGAAACCTGCGGGCTGACCCGCGGGAAAAAGGGGCTCAGCCCTGCCGGGACCGCGGGGAGCCGGGAGAGCTCCCCCCGCGTCCCGCTCTGCGCTGGGTTTCCATCCGTGCGGCTTCTTGCAGATGGTTGCGTGTGTTCGCTGCTGGCCCATCCACAGCGCTTTGCTCTCAGGTCACTTCCAAGAGACAACGGGAGATGCTTTACTCGGTTGCGAGTTCGGAACAACGATAGTACCCATCCCATCCATGCATCTTGGAAATAGCAGCGATGCTCTAGTCTGTCCCTTCTTTCCAAACGTGAGCTTCCTGCCCCAAATTGCTTTGGAGATTTTTTCATCTTCAGTTCAACGTCTCACTGAAAATACCCTTAGGGAAAAAAAAAAAATAAACAGATAGATGAAAAGTTACAGCAGTGGTGCAACTCCAAGACAAAATGTTTGCTGGGGGCATTAATTTTAAATTTATATTCAAATCTCTTAATTAAAAAGAAAGGGAATTGCAGTGTGTCTGTAGTAGAGACTAGGAGAAGTATCACCAACTTTTTGAAATTTCTGGATACTGGGTAAAAGAAAGACTTGTTCACACTAAGAAGTGTGAACAATTTGGATGTTACAAGATATTGTACACTTCAAAAGCATTGACTTCTATAACCATGAATGGATCTTTTGTTTGCTTTGTTAATATTTTTAATGTATTTAAGTTATAGCTTGACAGTTCTTAAAGAGCTCTGATTTTTGAAAAGCTAAGAACAAAATGTTTCCACATTCTTGGAAAATATGAGAAAAACCAAAGAGAAAGAAACTCAAAAATTATGTTTGTGAGTTTTGTCATTCTAAATCTATTTCTTAAGGTCAGACAAGGAAAGAACGTCATGTTAAGCTGGAAGATGTGAAGAAGCAAACAAAAGATGTAAGCAAGAAGAAGAAATTGAAGGATTTTCTTTCTAATTATCTGAAAGAAACATAGACTTACTTTTGACCTCAACCACCAAGCATGACTTGACTTTCTGTTTCTTTCTCAACATCAAGTTTATCTGTTTACAACACAAGTCTTATCTTATGCAGAACACAGTTCCTGCTCTTTTGGTAAACTTCCAGCTGCAGTCACTGCTGTAAAACTAGCGAGCATATGGAAGCCCTCTCCTCTCCTCAAGTGTGTTGCCAACATTGCACTTTTTCCTTTCTCAAAGATTTACAAACTTAGGGTTTCCAGAAGGTTTGAAGATGTTCTGGAGGTGCTGCAGCAAATCTGTGTCACAGTGCCCATGGCATCATTTAGGCATGACAAAGCCATCCATCTATGTTGACTTTCTCTCAACCCAGGATAATGGGAACTATAATTACTATTTTAAAAAGAGTATTACATTTTTTGCTACCTGAAAAACTTATTTCCTGCTAAAGGCTGGGAGGATTCTACAAATTAAAAGTTTAATAGAAAACAACCTCTCTTTAGTTTTAGGGCAATGTGTCTGTTTGTAGGGTACAGCACAAACATGTGGGAAGGCAAAGTGATCTGAGACGGACAGTAAAGGGTTCTGGGTTTTGGGATTTTTTTCCTTCCATGCCTTCCTGCATCTGAAGATTGCTGTATCTGTCAGAAGAGGAAACTGATTGCTTCCTGTGAGATATAGCTCTGCACTGTAAATGTTGATGTGTTTTAACACACAAAATACCTTACCTTTGCCTGCTTTGCAAGGAGGCTTTGTGTCTTGCGTGGACTGGCAGGCACACCAGTCTGAGGTGATAGCTAGAAGGCAAAGTATTTTTTAGCTGTATCATCACTGCACTGTGGCTTTAACTTTTGTAAGCTGAAAGGAGCCATTGTCCTTGGAGGCATTTTACTCCATCCTTGTAGGCAAACCTCTGCTCCTTTTCACCAGAATTAGTCATCTGCTTCCCTCGTGTGAAGCCTTGCTCCATCCTCCCTGTTGGGACTCTTGTATCTCACTGGCACAGCCCAGGGCTGTTTAAAGAGGGCTGGGTCAAATTAGGTCAAATAGGACACAGACAGCAGAGCCTCCCCAGCCTCTGTCTGCTTGTGGCATGAGAACAACATGCTTAAGAATCTTTAGGCTGCGTGTGATGCTGCAACAGAAGGCTGGCAGCTTTGGCTGGCTTTAAAAAAAGCTTAATGCCAACTTTTTAACTATCTCAGTTTGGTTTGGTACAGAATAGTCAGGATTTCTCCATTCAGACTCAAATACTCGGATATCAGTGCACTGCTTTACCAACAGCCCATGTATGCTGTGTGAGGTTTTCTTCATCATCTTAAAATCTAGATTTTTTTTTTCCCTTTTGCCTTAAAAACCCACCCTTTAAATTTTGGGGAATGGTTTGGAAATATCTTGGCAGGGAAGGAGGGTATTTAGCCTTGCAAGCCAAATGATTCAGCCTATTTTGAATCATCTGTGTGATGGGGAAAAAGTACATTCTCTCATAAAACCTTCTTGCATACCACCACCTTCCCCAAACACCCACACTCCACCTGTTCAGGAGGCACTCGCTGTCCTGCTGCTGCCACTGGAAGGACTAAAATTAGGTAGCATCCCTCTTCCTGGAGAGGACTTTAGGTGTACTGTTAAGGTACCCTTTTTTAATTCCTTCTCTGACTCCCTAGGAGTTTCTCTATAAATTTGGAGAAATTTGTAGAACAAAATTCCTATCTCCCTTGTGGCCTGGCTGTGATCCTCAGGATGCAGGCATTCCAGAGACTCTGCAGAGACTTGGCTGGAACAAGGTGACTGCAGGTTTCCAGGCATCATGGGGGATTCCTGCAGCATTTCAGGTCAGTGCCACTCCTTACCAGCACAGTAATTTGTCTGAGTGCTTAGAAGATACATTTGGATAGGTTTGGGGTTTTTTGAGGGGGTTATTTTGTACAAGGAGGTTCTTTTACAACATAAAGTAAATTTTAACAGACAAAATTACTTTAAACAGTAGCCAGTGTCAATGAGACATTTATTACATTTTTCATTTCTTTAGGTAACGTCATGATGAGCTTTTTGGCTCTGGCTGCTCCTGAGCTATGGACTCTCTCTTTGTTCCCTTCATTTGGATGGCACCTGTACCACCAAGGTCATCTTGAGATTTTAGGTGCTGCTAAAATTCCAATACGTAATAACTGGATGTACTTTTGCTGGTGTACTGCTCCACACTTAAGGACTTCTTCAAAGTGTAAATAACCCCTCAGAGAATCAGGGAATGGTTTAGGTTGGAAAAGACCTCTAAGATCATCGAGTCCAACAGATAACCAAGCACCACCATGTTCACCACTAAACCATAAATGTCTATAAATGCCACATCCACATGCCTTTTGAACATTTCTAGGCGTGGTGATTCCACCACTTCCCTGGGCAGCTTATTACAATACTTGACTGCCCTTTCAGTGAAAAAAATTTTACTCATATCCAAGGAACCTCCCCTGGACATGTTGAGGCCATTTTTTTCTCATCCTGTTGCTTGGTATCTTGGGAGAAGAGACTGACACCCTCCCTCACTAAACCTCCTTAGGAGTTGTAGAGAGCGATAAGGTTCCCCCTGAGCCTCCTTTTCTCCTTACCCCTCCTGAAAGGCATCAGAGAAACCCCTGTTAACTTGCTTGCCCTTTTCAATTCTTCAAGTAACAAATAGATCAGGAGCTGAAGTGCAGATTTCCAACAAACTGTCTTGGACAGTCGGGGCTTACGGTCACACACTGGGGATATCGGTGGTGTTGGACTGTGAGTCTGCTGGGTGCAGTGGTTCCCTCCCACCTGACTTGTTGAAGGCTGTACTGAAGTGTCAGATTTAAAATGGACTGGTGTGGACTTGGCAGTGCTTCCTTCTGGTACCAACTTCATGGAGAGGGAAGCTTGAGTGACTGCAGGTGTCTTTGGAGCTGTGGTCCTGGTGCTCTTACAGTGGGGTGTGAGCCCAACAGCTCTTCTGGGTGAGGAGATGCAATCAGGGGAGGGCTGGGTCTGCAGGAGGAGCAAAAAACATCTCAAGCAAATATAACAGGCCCCCTGCATAGAACACTAATGACTGTTTTCCTCAGGTTATAATGAGACAAGGATGTAAACAACAGATTTTTTTTTTTTTAATGGGATCAGGCTTTGTTTCTCAAGGCATAAGGAGAAACAATTACGTATCTTCATGTACAATGTAGACAGCAGCACAGCAGATGCAGGAGGAAGCTTGCCTCAAACTGCCAGAGGAGCTGCTGTTATGGCCAAAGGTTGATTTTGTGAGCTGCAGGAAGTACAAAAAAATTACAAACCCACCCAAATTGTTTTAGAGTCATTCATGTTTTGGGCATCTAATTCTGTGGTTTGAAATCTAATAAGCTCTAATTGTGCAGATAATGCTTCAGTGACATTGTGCAGAAGCCTTGTCTCTCGTGGCTAGTCTCTCTTTCCTAGTGACCTGCTTTATAGTTCAAAATAGAACAGGCCTAAAACCTTCCCCTCTTTGTAG
This sequence comes from Climacteris rufus, assembly GCA_013398175.1. Lineage (NCBI taxonomy): Eukaryota > Metazoa > Chordata > Aves > Passeriformes > Climacteridae > Climacteris > Climacteris rufus. Next base: position 56,374 of record VZRZ01007224.1, read on the forward strand.
GACTTCCACTGGCAGACCTTACTGTAGGATATTCTGCTAGCTCTGAACTTTACAACTGTTGATGTGTCTCCCTCTTTTCCAGATGGGAAGAATATGTCTGGACTCTCTTCAGGCTATTTTTTTTCCTTTATTCTTGAGCAGATGTATTGGGTGCCCATGGTGAGATGAACAGGAAGTCAGTGCAGGTGGAAGGTAGAACAGTGAGTGAGGAACAGATCCTTGCCTGATGCAGATAAGTAAATTTGCAGGACTGATCAGTCTAAAGAGAAGGAATTACTAAAAAATAAGTAATTAGAGAGATCTGCTTGTACATTTGCAGAGGGCATGTGTGGATAGGTCTCAAATTACTGTTTGTTCTTGGAGTGCTGATTGGCAGTGGAAAGTTCCCTGTTTTCATTGCCTGCTCCCTCTTCACACCACCATTATTTTGCTGATGTTTAAATCCCACGCAACCATGATTGAAAGAGGGAATGAGGTGCTCACTCTCAGCAGTCATGCAGGGCTAGGATTTTTCCTCCTACTTACTGTGTAGAAGACAAATGTGTTGCGGCTGAATCACTCTTTGTGGGCACCATCAGGATCCTTGAAAAAGTATGGCTCTTCTTTCTGCCAAGACATGGCAGCAAGGGAGAATGTACCACCATGCTGTTCTTACCTCTTAGCTTTCACTGCAGAAAGTAGATTTGACTTTTTTTCTTCAAAGCAATTTTAGTTCCTTCAGAGCCCATACTGCAGTCGTCAGTACTTCACATACAGAGGAGCCAGCCAGCTGCTTCCCTTCTGCTCTTGACACCATGAGAAGGGCTCTTGAAGGGGCCCTAAACATCGCAGCATTGCAGGAGATGGATTGTGCAGAAGTTGGGATTTCTCACTCCTGTTCCTCTGGAGCAGAGCAGCTTTTGAGGAATTCACCATGCTGCAGGAGTCTGTAACTGTGGGGGAAGGCTGTCATGAGGCAATCGCCTTCTTGTTTTGTCTGTTAGTCATGTTTCATGCTAAAAAAGAACAAGTTCATTTAAAGATAATTTGCCCAACCCTTCAGCACATACTTCATAGGCAAAGTCATAGTCTGGCACAGGTACGTGTTCTGAATTGATTCTTCATCATAATTCTGGACCCTTCTCACCTGGATGATCCTTCAAAAGCCCATGCTCCTCTTGCACTCTATTCCTTAAACTTTCAGTTTGGTGCTTGTTCTTTCTATTGTGTCAGCTGCCAGTCTGCTCCTGATTGAAGCTGTTGCTCGGGCAGTGGCACCAGCAAGAATCCTGAGTGCATTTGTTATTTGCCCCAGAAGGCTTGACCTCCAGAAACACTCTTGCATGGGATTGGTGGGGCCTGGGAGAAAATGGGCTTCATTATCACTGTAATCTGAGTCCTTGCACGTAGCATTTTTATTACTCTGTTGTACTGGTAAAAGCCCCGTTTGGCTCTAAGGTTTTCTCATCAGACCATTTCACATTGTGCTTTCTTTTCTATATGGACAAAAAAATCCCCATCACAAACAATATACTGATACTTAATACCCAGCTGATAAATAAAAATCAAATGCTTGTTCCAAAACTCAACATTTTGTTGGTTACACTGTTTGTTATTGTCAGTAGTCTCATAAATCTTATCTAATTTATGGGATCACTGCATATTTTTTAGATGGGTCTCTAGACTATATCTGCTGCTAATCACACATGGCAGGAGTTCAGAAGCTGATGCTGAGATCCCATTTTCCATAATATACTCAGGCTTGCCCTCAGCTCAGGGTGAATGCATGGCTGTGAATACAAAGTGAGACAAAAATGTTCTGGGACCTTTCTTTTGGAATAAAATCAATTTGTTGGTTTCAGAATCTGTGTTGGCTCCATAAAGCCGTAGTGCTTTATTAATTTTTCACACTTTATTTTTGGCTGTATGGATTCTTTCATGTGGAACAAGATTGACAGGGAGTGAAAAGATTAACGAGGGGAAGACAGAAAGTCACCTCTGTTAATGGAGCCTCCAGAGCTGCAGGAATGTTGAATAACTTCAGTCATAATGACAGCTGAAGCCTAGTGAATCAAGGATAGCACTACACAATCCTAAAATTGCTCTTCATCTAGAGCAGTTAGCAGTTGAAACTTGCTAGTGGTCCATTTGGGAGGAAAATGAAGTAAAGTTTATTAAAATAAAAATCAGTATGCTTTTATTTGAATTTTTATCAGTGCTGCTTTACAGCTTTGCCCTAAAGGGCTGGGATAGATTCAGAGTTGCGGTTGTTTTTAAAAGTCAAGTTGAGAAAGAGTTTAGCAACGACTCAGAAAAGCACAGCTCCATGCTGTGTAGTTTTGAGATACTTTTAAATAGAAGATAAACTGTATTTGTACATCACAAAAACTCATTGGTCTTCTGACCTGTCAGAGACTCAGAAATCCTGCATTGCAGTAGAGGTAACTGGGTGAATGAGGTGAGCCCCAGCAGGGGTGTTCACTCTGGAAGAATTCAGTCCTCCTCAGAGGATGATACCTACGTGAGAAGATGCCCTGTGTGTGAGGCTGTGGGAGGGGATGTGGCCAGAGCTGGTGCCCCAGGTTACCCTGCATTGGGGGTTTCTCTGCCCAGAGCTTCCCTCAGCTGGAAGCTCCCTCACCAGTGCTGCTGCTCACACTACAGCTGGCTTTGGGCTGGATTTATTTTGCAGTATTCAGTGCCCTTTTTTTATGGTCCTGCTGTACTTGGCCTCCTCCACAGCATGCCCTGTGTTTTTAGAACCCTATGCAATGGGACAGAAATAAAGTTTTTCTTTCCTCTCCCTTCCCCTTCAGCTTGTGATTTCACCTGTACCTCTGTTGTTCCTTGCTTGCTATTACTTCCCAGACAAGAGTGACTATGTCTCTCTATGTTTTGGGTCCTGCTTGATGCCCAAGCCTGTCCTTGACACCTTCATACCCAAGTAGTGGTATTATAATACTTTTTCTAAAGTTTTTGCCAGATAAAAAACAGTCATTGGAAGGAAGCTGTTCTTTCCTTGCAGAAATCTGTTTGAGGCTGTTATCTTCTTTAATACTCTAGAAGCCAGATTGTCCTTGTTGCTACAGCATTTACTGCAGACAACTTTTTCTGTTTCCTCCCAATTGTATGGATTAGTCTCTCTGCATAGGTAAGGGCAGCAAATAGTACAACAATATGTAATTAATGAATAGAAGTGTATGTGCTGGCACCAGTTTGTTCCTTGAAAGTCAGCCAGCAGTAAGTTAGACCTGTATAAACAAGAGGGTTTGGCTCCCCCTGTGCTTAAAGTATGAAGAGCTGCAGCAGCTGGAAACACTGCATCTTCTTATTTAGAATCTTTCTGCAAGATTATATTTAATATTCCTTTAACAGTGCATTAAACGTAGGCACACATAAGGACTAAAGCTCCTCTTTTTGTCTTTTAAAAAAATGTTTATTTCCAAGGTTGTGAGGCTCAGAACTGCTTGTTTTCACTGCTCTGGCCTGTTACTGGTGTTTTGAACCATTGCTTGGTAAAGCAAGAGTCCAACAGATTGAGGTGTGTGTTCCTGCTCATACCCTGAGCTTCTCTCTTCAGATGTTTTAAAGCAAAGGTATGAAAAGTGGGTTTATTGCCATATCCCATTAGCATGTCACAGAGGTATGGATAACAAGAAGTAAAAGAAATGAGAATCTGAAGAAACACATTTCCAACTTGGGTCCTGGTTTTGGCAGTCAATAAACATTGTGTTGGATGAGCAGTTTAAGGACTTTGATGGGATGGCAGAGAGCAAAGGCAGCTCATAGGAGACACCTAAACCTCCTCCCAGGTCTGAGTACTACAAGCAGCCCAAAGGGCACTCCAGGTTCTTGCCCTGGAGTCACATTAGTTCATGTTCTAAAGAGTGAGACCTGTCATATTCCAAGTTTACCAGGAGGAGAAAACCTCTAGGCTTTGCTCTATGAACAAATGGCTTAGGACTTATGTGATTGCTTGAATTACCACAGAGTGGGAAGACTTTCATTCTTTCATTTTTCCCTGTTACTCTATTCATTTGCTTGTAGGTGTGTGGAAGCCTTTTACATTTACTTCCATGCTGGCAGAGTTGAAGAGCCCTATGTCAGCATCACAAAGAAGAGGCAGATGCCCAAGGATGGGTACTCAGAAGAAATTGAGAAGGAAGTGGGACAGGCTGAAGGCAAGCTGTGTACACACAGGTCTGCGTTCAGCAGGGCCTCCGTGATCCAGGCGTTCCTCGGCTCAGCGCCCCAGCTCACGCTCCAGCTCTACATCTGTGTCATGCAGCAGGAGATCACAGTTGCCAGAAGTAGGTAGAGCTGTTGTTATGACCTTTTTGGTATTTGGGTGGGAGGGCAGTCAGGTGTAGCTGCTCTGAACGAGAACCAAGCATATAGCAACGGGTTTTATCTCCCTGACAGCTTTTGATGGTGACATTGCTTTCAAGTTTATATTATCATGTTTTAGACTATGACACATTCTGTAGCATGTGTTTGGGTTGCTATGAAACACTAACTTGATAAAGTGGCCATTATGGCATGAGAGGGAGGCATCTGGAGGGACTGAGCTGTCTTTATGAAGAAGAAAAAAATTGTCTCTGTTCCATTTTGGTTTTTGAGCAAACTTTCTGGAAAATTCCCTGGGGTACACTGCAGAGCATGTTTTGCCATGCTGCCTTAGGGAACGTGTGCTTTCAGGAATGTAGATTTAAATATGGACTGAGGACATGAGCTATCTTTACTTGTGCCAGTCTCATTTTGGAAGCAAAAGGCAGGACTCAGTAAGCTGGTATGCAACTGTGGCCATCCCATCCCTGGACCCAAGCTCTAAGCCTTCACCCAGCAGTGCTGCACCACATGGACTTAGCAGGATACATCTCTCTTACTGTGGGACTCTGCATCTTGCTCCATGATGTGCTCTTGATTTGCTGGCTCGCTGCTAAGTGAAGAACTTCCTCCAGCTGGTCATGGGACAACCAGCTTTGCAGTGTAAGAAAGGACTTGGCACCAGTGTGAACTTCAAGGTGTATTTCCACTGAAACACAAAATAGCTCTTGTTCTATCTCTGAGGCCTTGAGAGGCCAAGGATCTTTACCATCTTCACCGCTATGGAGGCTGAGGCCAGGGTGACAGGTTTATAAGTGAAATAAAATAAATTATTATTATTATTATTATTATCATCATCATCATCATTATTGGAATAAGAATAAGAATAAGAATAAGTAATAAGAATAATGAAGGAAGTAGAGTGGGGGAGGGAGGGGCATAGTGAGAAAGAGGAAGAAGAATAAAACCCAAGAAAGACGTGATGCACACGCCATTCCCCAGCACTGATCGTCCCCTCCCAGACAACTTCCCCCAGTTCATACACTGAGCATGATGTTCTCTGGTATGGAATATCCCTCTGGATAGTTTGGATCAGCTGTTCTGGCTGTGTTTCTTCACGGCTTCTTGTGTACTTCTTCACTAGCAGAGCATGGGAAACTGAAAAGTCCTTGGCTTAGAGTAAGCACTGCTCAGCAACAGCTAAAACATCAGTGTGTTATCAACATTATTCTCATACTGAATCAAAACTCAGCACTCTACCAGCTGCTAGAAGGAAAATTAACTCTACCCCAGCCAAAGCCAGTACAGCATAGCAGTTGTGTCTTGAAAGACATTGCTCCTTGCAGTTTCTGAGTTCTTCATAACTATGGTAGGTTCTTCTAATAACCATGGCTTTTGTGAAGCAGGATGAGGACAAAGCAGCTGAATCCTTTGCTGAATGGTACAATTAGCAAAATTTCCAGTCACTTTGCTGTAGATGGTAGACTTGAGAAAGGTCATCTTTTTGTTGTATTTCTTTTATTACTGCTTTTGACCTTACTGGTCATGATTGCCAAGGAGTAGTGCTGTGTTCCAGGTGATGAGAGAATTGCATATTTAATAATCATTTGTAATGCTCTATTACTTCTGACTTTTTCAGTCACTGCTGAGATAAATTGTGAGTCACAAACTAATAAGTGACCTTCTCTGGGTGAAATGACCAGAGATAAGCTGGCTCACCAGTGAGTTTGGTGAACTCATTTGCAAATGCAGCAGTTGTCTCATGCTTCCCAGGAGCCATCTCCATAGCAGGTGTAATTCTAAAATACAGCAGTGCAAATAAAAAAATAGTGTTAAGAGCAGTGGCAATGTCTGTGAGAGTTCATTCATCAGAAAAACAAGAGTCCTAACCATATTCTTCCTGCATCTTAGCTGCTGAAATACTGAAACTTTCTGCGGTCTCTTTATCCAGACAGTCCAGTTCTTATTCCACACTTCAGATGTCTCCCGCTTCCCTTTCTTTGACACTGGTCCTCCAAATTTCAGGCTCTCTTCCATTTGCATCTGTTATGATTATCACTGTCTTGTATTTTGATTTCCACATTCTTTGTCATGTCTCCTCATCAGTCAGTTATTTTTCTGGATTCTTACGTACCCTGTCATTCTGTGTAAATTCTGATTGTTCAGATGTAATGAGGTCAGTATCACCTGTGAACCTAAAGCTGTTTACCATCATGCTGGTGGTATTGCTTGTTCCTTTCAACTCTGTTTGAAACTCCTTATTGCTTCCAGTGTTGGATTGAACACTTCTGACAAAAGTGTGCATCCTTGTCTACCTTTGTCAGCGAGAGCTGCCTATTTCTTGTGTATTTCATGGCATTCATTAATTTCTCTGGATGTTTTCTTCTGGATTGTTGAGTTCTTGCCAATGTCTGGCATTCTCCAAAACTGTCATTTCACACTCTGCCAAGAGTGTAAGATCAAGACAGCTAGAGAGTTGCAAAAGCAGGACCAAGTCTCAAGGTTAGTGATGAGCAACATAAAGCTTTGGTGACAGTTTTGCATGAAATATGTAAAAACGTTGTATTAATACAACATTGGAAACCCACATGTAATAGCCTGAGTCCTAGTTCTATTGTGTGTGTGTATATATACATAAAACTATAGTATCTATAATAGATTTCAGTAATATGTACTTGTGAGGTAGCTCAAATAGAGCAGAATTCACTGTCTTAGAAATTTCTGAAGTGGGAAGGACCAGGTCTTGAAGACACTTAGACATAATAACAAAACCCAACAGAGTAAAACCGTGCTTCCGTGGAAGATTCTATGAGTGTCCACCTCTGATTTGTAAGAAAAATGCAGCCTTTTGGGAGGAGGAAGGAAGAAGAAAAATGCCACATTTATAAGGACTATTAGAGAATTTGGAGCTGTTCCAGGAAAGATAATTTGCCTTTTAAATTTACATTTCTTTGCCTGCTCAGGATGAGTAAAAGCAACAGTATCACTCTCCCACATTTCCCTTTGTGGTTGCTTCAAACCGTCTTTCTCACAGAGTTAAAAGTGATGTTTGATCTGAAGTTTTGGTGACAGTAATGAGCTTTTAGGAAAAGAGCAGGACTGGACTAGTGTATTAAACCAGAGTCAGCATGACCTAGTTTCTGTCAAGGGATAAATGCCTCTTTTGAAGGCTTGAGTTTATAAGATAGGTTTGAGATGAATATAGATTCTCCAAAGTCGAACTGGAGAAGAAGATCAATGTTTCAGTTTATCAAACAGAAAGCAAGCAGAGTTCCGGGACAGCAGCACTCAGTCCTTGGTGGGTAGGTCTTTATGTTCCTTTAACTCAGAATATTATTTTGCTTCATTAGCTGCTGGAAGTTATGTTCTTTCACAGCTCAAAACTGCAGGAAAGATTTTGTAAAGAGCCACAGGATATCAAGCAATATTTTTGACTGAATTCACCTGCTCTTCTGCTTTCAGCCAGTGTTTTTCCAAGACATAACATTTAAAAATTCTCAGCTCACATTCAGTGCTGTAAAAAAGATGCTTAAAAACACCTGCTAAAAATTTCACTGTAACCATTTTCAGAAAATATTTGCACCACCAAACTGGCATGTACAAAATTACCATATAAAATGGTAAATGCTTTTCACCTTACTGAGTGCCTTGGAAAATAAGATATAAAGACTTAATTAATTATTTTCCAAAGTAATTCAGAGTTGTTTGTGGATCAGAACAGAAGAGAGATTAGCTGAAGTGATAGAGAAAATTCTCTTAGGAAGTTTTTAGAAATCTTAAAATATATTCTTTTTTTCAAAGGATTGCTGAGAAATTTGTAATTTTGATTAGAAAAAAACCCCTAAATCTTGATAATTGTGGCCACATAGCTATAGCAAAGCAGAGGATCCAGTTCTTTTGTAGGATATTGACACACAAACTAATTGAAGGCTGCAGAAAACACTGGTTGCTAAGCATTGCAAATGTAATTGATATAATTAAGAATTCCCAACTCTGATTATTTTATCTGATGCAATATCAGCTATTCAGCATGTTGGTAAAAACTGTGAATAAATATTTACATAATTGTGTATGCAAATGCTAAAAAAACCTGTGGGCAGTTAGTACTTTGTTTATTCTCTGTGTCCAGTGTTCATGTATGTTTGTACCTACTTAATATGGCAAGACAAGGCACCCTCCTGCAGTGCCAGGTAACACCTGGCCTTTGCCTTCATTTTCTGCAGAATGTAAATGTTGTGAGACCTTCCTTTCAGGGACCCTGGGTAGGTGGGAGATACTGAAATCTGAATTTAAGGACATTTTTAACAGGAGTGGTTTTTTAAATGCATGGTAGAGAGGTGTATAAAGAAAAGTGATATATAGGAAAACACAGTGCAGACAGGTGAGTAAATATCTGTCTGCACAAGCAGACACAATGCGGGCAGTGCTGGGTTTAAATTGCTTTGGCTTTCAATTTTGAGCTCTGTGATTGAGCTTTTTTGTGATCTTAGACAATTTGATTCGACATAGAACTTCACAAGCACGGAGTTATCTGCATGCCTAAGTTATTCCAAAGTTTCAGCTTTTGTTTTGCAGTTTTTCATCTGTATGGAGAGGGAGTGGCACCCCTGTGCCTTGTGGAGTACTGTGAGACTTGGATACTCCTGTGATTGAACTACATAATTACTAAGGACTGTATGTGTAAGAATAGTCCTTGGCAGGGGGAGGAGGGAAAGACACTTATGACTGTTAAATGCCTTTTTTTTCCTTATTAGCTGTTTGGAAAAGTATCAAATGGGGACCAGAATAGAAGGTAGGGTTAGGGTAATGTGCTGGGTTTGACTGGGATAGAGTTAATTTTCTTCCCACAAGTGTATGCAAGGAATGGTTCTTGTGGCGTTACACCCTGCTGGGAATCCCCAGGAGTGCTGTGAAGATGACTGCACCTGAACTCCTCTGATGCAACGTCTTTAACTTCTGCTGAGCTGAAGGTCCTGATTTGTCTTTTCTCTTTGTAGGTATTGTTATGGTCCTTTCTCTGCTGTCGATTGTTTACGGCGCCCTGCGCTGTAACATCCTGGCCATTAAGATCAAGTACGACGATTACGATGTCCGTGTGAAACCGGCTGCCTACCTCTGCATCTTCATGTGGAGAAGCTTCGAGATCGCCACGCGGGTCACGGTGCTCGTCCTTTTCAGCTCAGTCCTTCGGAAATGGATTTTCCTCGTGGTGGTAGTGAATTTCTTAGGCTTTTGCTTCTACCCCTGGATTCTCTTCTGGCTTAGCAAGTCCCCATTTCCTGAGAACATAGAGAAGGAGTTGAGCAGGCTGGGCACCACCATTGTCTTGTGCCTTCTCACGTTCCTGTACGCTGGCATTAACATGTTCTGCTGGTCAGCAGCACAGGTGGAGCTCAGTGATCCTGACCTGATCAGCAAGTCCCAGAACTGGTACCGAATGACCGTGTACTACATCGTGCGGCTGATCGAGAACGCCTTCCTCCTGCTCATGTGGTACATTTTTAAGACAGACATCTACCTGTATGTCTGTGCCCCACTGTTGGTCCTGCAGCTCCTGATCAGTTACTGCATGGGCATCTTCTTCATGTTGGTGTTCTACCAGTTCTGCCACCCCTGCAAAAAGCTTTTCTCCTCCAGCATTACCGAAGCTTTGCTGTCCTGTTTCAAGCTCCTCTACTTTATTTGCCAGCATCACAAATCCACTCTACTGACAGGCAAGGTGGCAGTGAAATCTCCTGAAAATACTGATGAAGCACGGGGCAGTAGCAAGACAATAGATTCTCAAAACAGGAGTATTCATCAAAGTGTTTCTTCCAATGCCTAGTACAAGTGGAAGCAAGTAGGTGCCTTTGGAAGGTGGCAGATCACCTGCTGGGAACATTGTGTATCTTAGACATTGTGTCTTGCGGATGGGATTTCCTTCTTACAGGTGTAGCACTGCATGATGGCTGACAAGCCCATTTTTGTGGAGAGCAGTGTATGGGTATTTGTGTCTGTGTGTGTTTGTGTACGGAGTGCAATCGTTGTTTGTAGATTTCTATTTCAGAGCTTTTTTGCACATAGGTTTATTGTCATGTTTATTTTAAGTCTTTATCAGAGACATCCTTCAGAAACTGGCCTGATGCTCATCTTACTCAGGAGGTCTGAGGGTGAAAGGCAATGAATTTTGTTTCAGATAGGATGTCCCATGGCATGGCACCCTAGCACGGAAACAGAGCTTAGACCTGGTCTATATATGTACTGTAGCTGTGGTCTGCTTTGATCAAATTGCAGACTATTTTACACTCTAATCAGTGTAATAAGATAATACTTCTCTCAGTGGTATAAGAATTGGACTTGCACAATGCACTGTAGCCTGGGTTGCCATGAAACAGCCAATTAGCTAGCACTGCCACGGAAATGTGACTGTTACTGAGGATGGGCAGAGGGCTTATTGGCCGTGCACTGTTTCACCCTTCATGTTTACTGCTTGTCAGTAAGGGAATTAAATTTAACACATCAATTGTGATGTTCTGGAATAGCTTGTTTTTCTGACATTATCATTTATTTAATACTTTGTGATGTTCTGTTGTCAGGGTGGTGTTCACTTTATGTAAATATCTAGAGGGTGGGCAGACAGTGTGTAGCAGTTCCTGTAGGTGCTCTCCAGAGCACATCTCCAGGGAGTGATTCACCCGATCTGAAAGTGCAGGTGGTATGAATCACTCTGGAGACCTGTTACTCAGTGTTAACCAGATGCCTTGACAATTAGTTTTGACTATCCATCTCCCTTTTAGATGGCTGAAGTTAGAGAGATGAGCACTACTCTGATTGTCAGTGGTTTAGTAATGCACCAAGTAGGCAGCTCGTTGACTTTTTGTATAGGAACAGAAGACACTGATTCTTTCTTTTTAAGCTGTGATTTGTTACGATTAGTTTAATACCATTAATTCAAAACCCTCTGACTTCTTTACCTCAGAAATATCACAGGCTTGAAGTCTGAAAGAGAAAATAGAAGTCATTGGCTTTTTGTTTTCAGCAATATGTCAACACAAGTAAAAGTGTTTCTGTATTTTGCAAGTTGCTGAGAAAGCTTTAGCAGATGAACACCCAAGAATTTAGTGACAATACACAAAACCATATGTATTTTCACAAATGAAGTGAAAGCTTTTTGCACTTTGTTTGCTTAGCACCTTCCTAACATTTCTTTTGAGTGTTACATATTATGGCTGCTCATGGAAACAAGTAATTGATGACCCCAAGCATCTCCCAGTATCCTAAGCTTAGCCTCCATTCTGCCATCATGCAGGATGTGAAGCTCTTCAGTAGGGATGACATCAGCATCATTGTATTAGAAGTGTCTCAAACTCAGGTCTGAGGTCATTTATAATGAAATATGTTGCCTGCAGTGCTGCAAAGACCTAATCTGCATTTATTTTTTTCTTTACTACACTGTAAATGAATGTCTTCATATTTCAGTTTTATAATGGAGTTATGTTTTCATTTTGCTTAATATGCGTCTGTCTATGGTATGTGTATGTAGATGTCCTTAAATTATTGGTGGGTGGTAATGGGATTTTTGGCCTGATTTTGCCATGGGAATGTACCTCATATCGGGGGAAGACAACCAAACACCTCTCTTCTAATTTCTCAACGGAGAATAGAATAGTGAAGTGACTCCTTGAAGACATTACTGTATTTCTCTGTACCTTTGTATGTAAAATTACAGTGTAGTATTTCTCTGTACCTTTCTACATGTAAAAGAGTATTTCTTTTCTTTTTTTTTTTTTTTTAATGTGAGTTAAAGGAGCAAGGGAGACTGTAACCCTAGCTTCCAAACTTGCAGAGTTCAGCAGACAGGCCCTAATTTTCTGGTGTACTTAGTCAAAACTGTGTACTTGTCTTTATAGTTGACACTCATCAATATCAATAATCAGGGAATTACAGTTGTTGCCTGTCTACAGAAGTACCCAGGTCTGAAATGTTAGTCTTTGGGGGAAAATTTAAAAAGTGACTTCATATGTAGAAGTAGTTCATGTCTAAAGAGAGAGCTTAAAGCAGACTTTGGACATTGTAAGTGATGGTGCAGTTGTGATTGTGCCATTTGCAAACAGTGAAGCTTCACAAACCTCAGCCAGTGTAATTTTGGTGCTACAGTGAAGTCAGATGTAGGAGAGTTACACAGCCAGGAGCCCAGTGTGAATACACAGTGAGTACCATTAAACCTCAGACTACTGCATATGCATAATTAGAGGGTGTGCCATATTACTTCCTATTTTTATACCAGTCTCCTGACGTGCATGCATAGGGAACTGAATATTTAAATCACTGTTATGAGAGGGAAATAAAATATTTCTATGGGTTATATTACTGTCCTATGGTTTTGCCTTAGTTGTGCAGACCAACCAAATACAGTTTGAACGCTCCACCAGCGTGAGGGGCTGTTGCCTGTGCAGTGCCTCCTGTCCCCACGGCCAGGGGTGGAGCTCAGCCAGCAGCGTGGCTGCTCTGAGATGTTCATCCAGCTGTGCTGCCACTGCTGGTGGAAAGGTATGAGAGGGAGTCATAGAGACATTTAAAACACTGTGTCACACCAGTGTTTTAAAGGACCGGCCGATTTTTTCTGAAGTGTGCTGTAATCCTGGGAGAGGCAGCTGTTCTCAAGACAATGACAGTCTGGAGATGGTTGTTGTCAGTACACCCAGTGGCTGCATGGGGAGCACAGTATTAGCTACAAAGTCTGCCTGTGTGTGAGTGAGTGATCTCTTGCTGCAAGTTCACTGTGTTTTACTCTATTCTGTGAATGTTAGAGAGGCCTGTGTGTCCAATGGAAGGGTTTAGGGCAACTGCTGAAAGCTGTACTTGCTTGAGAAGTCCTGAGTCACACAAAGTGGGATTGCCCAGTAAGGGTTGTTCTCATGTATAAGAGTATGCAAGATCTGATGCATGGGTATTACCGCGATGCCCCGTTATTTCGGCTTATCCCGGTAATCAGTCGAGACGCAGAATTAATGAGAGCTGGAGTCCGAAAGTTCTTGTTCAGAGCAAGGGCGGAAAGGGGGGAAACCCCTTTCGTTTAATTCTTATATACACTTTTAGAAATCACAGATCATTGGAGAAAATTAACACTTCCGTCTCTAACTATATTGGTTACAAGAAGTGTCCGTCAAAAGGGATCTGTGTCCATGGGAAAGGAATGCAAAAAGATAATTTTTACAACAACATAGCTATGTTTACAGAAATCGTCCTTGAGACTGTCTAACAGAGAAAACTAGCTATTTTACAGTGAAAAATGGGCAACACATGGGTTTTCTTTTATACTTGTAAAACAACACAAATTAAAACACTGAAACTATCCCTCAAGTTGTGTTGGTATCAGTTCTTAGTCTGCTGCTATCAGAAATACAAAGTAAAGGTTGTAGAGCACACTGTCATCTGTCACCAAGCAGCAGCTGAAATGTTTTCAAGAAGGCCTGACAGAAGAAATAATCTGTGATTGATTTGGGATCTCTTTACCTTTAAGCTTCCATTGCTGTTTAGCAGAAAATTTTATAAGAGAGGGGCAGTTTAAGAAACCAGTGTTGTATGGAACAGGATTAGTATAGGTTATTCATTGTCAGGATCAGAATATTTACTGGCTTACATTGGCAATTGGGAATAGGTCATTACCTTATAAAGAATATTTTAACTTCTTCTCTGCACACTTGTTTCACACTCCTCTGGATTTACCATGTACTTACATCTGACCTCGGGAGTATGCAGCAAAATCAACGCTGAGGATTCTTGTGGAGGGAAACAAATGCATAAAAACTTCGCAACACATGTAAGTGTTTCTAAATTTAAATATATAAAATATACACATTTTGTAAGTGAGGGTGTAAATAGACACATTGCAACAAGTTGTAATTTGTGTGCATCACTTACATGAGCATTGAGAAAGGATTTTAGAAGTGCTGGTGGTGATGGACACTACTACCTGCTAATAAGAGCTGCACTCCCTATAACATAGAATTGGTGGATACTTGGGATGGGTAAGCTGTACTTTTAAAGAAAAAAAAGGTTTTTTAAAATTCACAAGTAGTTCCTTTATATTTTCCTCATAGTAGCTGATAATATCGAGCCTAAAACAATTAACCATTTTTTATTACTGTCTACTGATCTGAAGGATTTTTGTACCAAAGAAAATGTGATTTTGAACTCAGATGTTTGCAATCCAGATATCATAGAGGGTATTTATAATCTTGTATTATAAAATGGAGTTGCAATGAGTGCCTCAAGTCACTCAGAAATCAGCACAGAAACATGTATAAAATAACTTGGCAGAGATGGTAAGTTTGATTCTCCAGGGACAGAAGACTTGAAAAGTAAGAATTATTAAGGATTATGTAATTTCCTACTGACCAAGAAAAGAAGTGTAATAAAACTGTTAGGTCTTGGGTTCATCCCAAAACTAGAGTAAGAATGAAAATTAAAAAATGATGTTATGAAAGCTTACTGAATCTTTTCCTTGAATGAACAACTTCATATCCTGGAAAATAAAAAGCAAAGTTTTATCCTTCTTTTTGATTTCTTGCAGTTACAAGGCAAATCTCTTGCCACTGAAATAAAGTTTTACAGAAGTTACTAATGTGTGTATTCAGGTATGAAAATTTTGCCTTTTAGGTGTGAAATTCAGGTGTGAATGCATTTGTGTGTAAAGGCTTCTAATCACAGACTAATATTAATGGGGAAACACACCTAAGCAGAGAGTGGATGCTAATTTGTTGGATGTTGCTTACTGAGATTTTTCTGGAATAACATCACAGTTGTAACTTTTTGGCCCTGAAGGTGAGATCCAATTGATTTAAGGAACTAGAAACAGCCTGTCTTAAACAGGTTATGTGCCTTCACATTCGTAATTGCTGAAGTTCCTTTTAGAAGAGCAAACAAAATGACAGGGGATAAATGTTACATATTTTAACTTCTGAAATGTCTCTCATCAGCTAGTTGTTTCATCTGATTAATGTGCCTTGTCAGCACAGAGCTTTAATCAGCCACAGATACTTTCTGGAAAATGATCAGGAACAGATTTAAATGGAGAGTGATGCCAGAGGTAGTCAAGGTGAAGATTAATTCACACCTGCCTTCTAGAGTGGGAAGTAAATGTCAAAAACAATAGCACATGACCTTACAGATGAGGTGCCAACCTTGCATTTTGTTGTGTTTATGCATGGATTTGCAGTTCTTGTAAATCTGTTGGAATAAGTTGTGTGCTGGACTCGGCAGCGAACAGGAAAGAGCAAACAGAAAAGAGATTGCTTCAGTTCTGCTATTGCTGGCCCTCATAGCACCAGTTATGCACTTCAGAATGTGTGTCCTGGCTACTCCTCCTCTCTCTCTGCTGCCTCGTGGGGGTCATTTTAAATAGAAATGGAGAAACAAGGCACAATGAAATGCTCAGCTGGGTTTTTCAGTAGCTGGGTTGCTCTTTTGGAGCCAAAGATGTGTGACAGTGAAAAGGGCTGAACTCATGGAGTGCATCAATTCTGCATTGCCACATTAAATATTTGAATAACAGTGGGCAATCCAGTAACTCAAAAGCATGCAGGTGTCATTTTAAAAAAATTAAAATGGAAAGGAAATTTTCAAAAAGGAGTAGATTTGACTTTGAAGCTCCAAGGAAAGTAACAGAGCCCTATAAAAGCACAGTAATTAGGTGTTTCTTAAACTTCTTTTTCATTGTGTTTATTGTGGACTTCCCTGCCCTTCTTATTTTTTAGGCAACAAGAAGACAAAATGCCAAACAGGAGAAAGAGAAGTATTTTATGAAAAGAAGTAAAATGTCACTGCAAATCTATGGAAATCTGTGAGGCAACTCAGAAACACATTGCATTGAGGGCAAGCCTAGATTTATCCACCAGTGCTCTTGGAGGGGCATAGTGCAAACCCCAGAAAGGAATCCAGGTACAGTCAGACAGAAAAGACATAACCTCATGTAAAAAACCACATTATCTACCTTTGCCTTTTGACTGTTTTAATACCAGCAGTCTTAATTATATGTATTTGTATATATGTAATACATGTATATGTAATTATATGTATATTTTATGTATTGTATGTATTGCAGTACACACATTAGTTCTGATTCTGCATCTGAGCACAAATAGGCAATTCCCATGCTAATGGTCAGAACAGAAATGTTACCACTGACATCCTATGTGCAGTTTGCTTACTGAATTCCACCTTCCTTATGCCTGTGAAGAAAAACAGTGGGCCATGCAATACATCAGGCAGTTTTTTAAACCATATGGTATCTGGATGGTTCCTGTTTTCTTCATCAGCTGAGAAGATGTGATGCTCTGAAAAAAATCTATCCTTTACAGAAATATAAAATATAATTGATTGGAGAAACCTGGGACACTGCACATGCTAAGCCTTGTTCATGGTGATTTGGCTGTGTGGATCAGAAATGAACCAAGCTTCCTCAGATTCAGAGGAATGGGAAGACAGGTTATCAGGTAGGAACAGGCAAGGAATGTAATAAGTGAAGAATTACTTCTGCCTTGCCATGAAATATGGGCTTCAGTGAGGATGTTGGTGCTGTGCCATGAGGATTGATGGCAAGGCGAATTCAGGGAAGGCTGCAGAGTGCTGTACTATTAACTCATCAGACAACTCAAATGCCAATGACAGCTGACTGTTCAGCATAATTTACCATTGGTACCAAATGCAATGGAAGCCCCCAAGGGTGCCAAGCAGGACCCATTAGTGATCAGCTATCAATCACCCATCCTGTAGTGTCCTTTAGCAGTCAAGGGCTTTTGTGTTTAAGCTGCTAGCTTAATAAATCATACATCACTGTTCTTCCCAGGGCACGACAGCAAATGAGCCTCTTCAAGCAAGAAAAGGAAAAAAAATCATTAGGGAAAGGAAAGTTTTACTAGTGGGAGATTAAAATTAAAAAGTACAAACTGTTTACTTAAGTGTATCACTCATTCTAAAGAAGTTCTAGTGTAATAGAAAACTAAATGCAATTTTAGCATGTGTAGGAGTGTAAAAAATATAAAAAATACTGACAAAGGATTGGAGTATGATTTGGCAAACTCTCCCTGCCCTGTAGCAAAAGTCTCAGTGAGGTGACATTGTGTGCCTTAATACAAAAGAAAGTGTCATGGGTCACTGTAATTAGCAGTCAACATCTCTGATTTTGATCAAGGTGGACACAGCTCCTTGAGCTTTGGCAGAAAACCAATATGAGAGAAGGATCTCTAAATCCAGCTGAGAAAGAACTGAGGTATCTCCAGATAATTGCTGCTCCCAGGAAAGCCTGAGCAGTGAAAACAGCAGAATATGATTAAACCATCAAAACTTACATTAAGAGGTCATAACCACAAGAAAATTAATGAATAAATAATATTGTTGAAATTGTAGTTCCTGACCTAATCCACTCATTTAAATTTAATTTTTCATAGTAGTTTCTCTGGAAGTGCTAAAAATGTGTGACAGGAGGGAGCAGTTTGGGAGCAGTTTGTGTATGCACAAACTCCTGTAAATAGTCTTGCAACAGGATGCTTCAGTAACTATTAATCCAGTGGTAACTCCATCTGGAAGAAAGTCATCCCAGTTCAAAGCCCAGGTTATGTGACATTTGTGTCTTCACAAAGTCTCCCAAAGAGATGGCTGGAATCCTCCAAGCTTCTCTTGAGTGTAACTTTAGCCAGGTAGGGCTTTAGGTGAGATATTCTCAGGCAAGTGACCAAGTCATCAGGGTAAATACAGAAGTAAAAATGCTTTATCAAGAGAAATGAGTGAAAGGAAACGTAAATCCAATGATTGTGTGGCTGGAGCAGTGTAATTATATAATAAGAGGCAATTTGGGTATGATTTAGTAGCATAAGCTTCATGCTGGATCTTGGCACAGGGATAAATCCCATTTTAGTAATCTAGCTGAAGGATAAAGCAAACACATCTTCCTCAATGCCATAATTTATTGTATCAAGTTATCTTGCTTAGACACATCCATTAAACATGACATCATTCCTCAGTGTTTTCTCTACTGATATTACTGAAAACGAGCAGTCCTTGATACAACCAGAGCTGAGGGCTGTATCTGCCCGGTGTCTGGTCATGGACAGTCATCTGCTAACAGAGCAGGGTCACCCCCTCACCCCCTGAGGACTGGGAGAGAGAAAAATCAGCCAAAAAGCTCTCACAACACTCCTTTGTATTTTACAAAACAAACAGCAGCACTGCAAAGGGGTTATCCCTGTAGGGTTACCCTGTGCAGCAGGGCCTGGGCACTGAGGTGCTCACACCTGGGGCTGTTCCTGGGCCTGAAGGGGGGTGCAGGAACACTTCTGTGGCTGTGTAGTTAGACTGGTACCACGGTCATGAGCTACCACAGCACAGCTCTAGCAGGCTGGAAGGCGCCTCCTTTATTTCTGGTTGTGGAAGTGGGGATGCAAACGCATGTCAGGAGTGATAGAGCTCCAGCAGGTCCTACTCGGAAGAAACGAAGTGGGCTGATGATGTCTGGAGGTCCCTTTCCAGACTGTGATCATAAGCTGCTGATTAGAAGTGGGATTTAACAGCCCAGCGCTGAAAGAGAGAGGGAAGAGTAGGAAAGCGGTTTTGAACAGCGATACAGAGGAAGGGAGACAAAAGGTGCACACGGAGAGAAGGTCCGGGACAGACTGAGCACGGCTGCAGCTCCTTTCCCCCGTGAGCGGTGCGGGACGGGCGCTGCCGGCGGGTGGCACCGCGGGGCTGCAGAACCCCGAGCGGGGCCAGACGGGCACAGGAGAAACCGCCCTCCCCCTTCTCACATCTTTCGCGATGTTTTCCTGAGAGGGAAATCGCTGGTGAAGTCTCCTCTCTCCAGGCAAAGAAGAGTCACCTTGGGCTGTCCCCAGCACGTGTAAACGAAGCGCATCTCGCTACAGAGGGAGAGCAAATAGATGGTGCTTGTGTTCCACAGTCAGAGCCACGTTAGCAGATCATGAAGCGGGTACGCTGCCGAATCTGGGCTTGCTCTCCCTCAGTCCCTTGCAAAGCCTGGTTATTTGGGCCTCTGCCTTTATGCAGGGAGGTAATGCTGCCCTTGTTTTCCTATGCTGTTCAGCTCTACCTGGAAACTACTGCCTGCTTAATGAAGTGAAATTTCTGTCTGTACTTAGGGCATGTTGCCGGTGGTGGCTCTTCCTTCCAAAAACACCACAGTGTGCAGCCAGTCTGGCCCATTTTGTGGTGGTGCTGATTGACTTCAAGCCAAGACTAGTGTGGCAAACAGCATCTGGATCAGACATAGATTTGTTTAATACAGCACATGGGTCTCTCATGATCATTGCAAAAGACAGTGTGAGGAAGTACTGGAGCAGGGAACTGCATTGAGGGTTACAGTGTAAAGCAAAGACTTAGAGGGATCTGCCAGTCCTTATTGGAATCTCACTGATGTGTTTTTTTCTGACTCATATCTATCCCCTTTTCTGCCCCCATCTCAGTATGGAATAATTTATTTTGTAAACAAAATAGAAAGAACAGAAGTTTCAGACTGTCATTCCCTTGAGTGAAGGCAAGCGCACACAGTGCCAGCCTCAGGCTGCGTGTGAAGAGCCCCTTCAGGGAAGACAGCTTGACAAGCCTCTTGTTTGCTTCTTCCTCTTTGGTGTAGACTCAAGGGAAGGCTGGTAAACAGTAATTGCACAAATTTCAAAATAAAGACCTCAGCCTACAAAATAAAAAGAGGTTAATCAAGGTTTCTCCTTTGCTTTCCTCCTGTTATGTGGGAAGGAGGATCTCTCACTCTGCTCTTCAGATCACTCTCTCTTTTAGGGTTTTTACTTGTGGAATTTTTCATTGTCCCTTTTAGGGACACATGTGAAATCCCTAGGCCTTCTGCAAGCATTAAATTTGTGCAGCAATACACAGGCCATTGTTCACATAGCAGGAGGGGAGCTAAATTAATTCCTAAGCAAAGGGGTAAAATTACTGCAAGGAAATGAAGAATGCTGAGACATTAATACTTTTGCAATACTGCAGTGCTGCAAAAGATCATTGCTCAAAGAAGGATGAAAAATGTTGTGTGTAATCAAGTAGCTTGAAAGAGCATTTAAATATCATTTAATTTTTTCCATTGTCCAGTTTTACACTCCTACATAATTAATACACAGCTGCCAACATTGCCTTTTCTTGTACAGGATGCATTTTCCAAATTAGAACAAAGCATAAGACATGCCAGTTTTTGCAATAGCAAAGATGTTTCATTTACTTAGAAGGTGGAACCACTGGAATTAAATCAGGGTGACCGCGTGGGTGGCTTTGATACTGTTTCTACTCAAATTTGTAACTTGCAGCAATGGTAAAGTTTGCTGTGCTTGTCACGTCACTTTTTTTAACTGGAAAACTCAAGCATCAGGGGGCACCAGAACTTGGAAGGGCACAGCACCTCTGCCCTTTCTTTTGAGTTAGGCAGTGAGATCAACTACTGGCATTTCAGAATTTTTAGGCTGAGGGCAGCTGAGATATACTCTGTTTCATGGCCTCTGCTCAGGCTGTTAAAAGGACATCAGACTCTGCAACTGTTCATCCAAGATCAGGCCCTGCTGGGTATGTGGCCTGCCAGAAACTTCCTGAGCCAATAAATCCATGTTTCAGGGGCTATGGTGCCTGAGGAGCTTCCAGCCAAGGCAGAGCTGCTGAAGGTCAGAGCATCCTGAATGCCTGCACTGGCTCACCCCAGAGAAGGCACAAATAACTTAGCCTGAGCTAAAAGGAAGGAAAAGGCAGTGAGAACACTGCCATTCCTGGGTGGGGAGAGTGGGTTTGTCTTCTCTGCAAGAACAAACATCCACAAATCATAACTGCCCTTCTCCTTTCCTTCCCCAGCCACTCCAGAGGCTGTTTAACTTCCAGAGGCTAACTCCATAAACAAAATATGGGGGACCAGACCCTCTGATGTCACCCAGCATCTCTGGAAGTGTTGCCCCATCCCTGGAAGTATTCAAGTTCAGGTTGGATGGGGCCCTGGGCAACTTGACCTAGTGGGTGGCCTCCCTGCCCATGGCAGGAGGGTTGGAAGGGACTTTACAGATCATCTGCTTCCAACCCAAATCATTCCATCATTCTATAATTCTATGATCCATGTGGGATGGCCATCAAAGGAGACTCTGTGAGAGTCAAAAATATTAAAAAATAGCCTATCCAGTGACACACGTCCTCAGTTTTGGCCAGAACAAAGAGGAATTAACAAGGTTTGAATGTACCAGAAAAAGAGGACTGCTAGATTACACTATGAAGCTTCTGTGGATGTTGAATTACTGGAAGAGAAATAATACTAGTGATTATTTATCAACAAAGATCAGCATGAACAGCATCTCAGTCCTGAGGTGATAAAAAAAAGAGAGGTCTGGGCAGAGGTAACTCTTCTGTGATTTCTGTGTTACACTTCAGCATTAAAAGTTATATAAAGTGATAATAAATATTTTAGCAAAAAACCTGACCAGTTGTATAATTTATTCTATCCTTTGTGTCACAAAAATGTCTATTTCAACAGTTTATATGTATATGAATTATGAAAAGTTATATGTAAATATAGTAGAAACATATTTGAAACAGAACTGGGGTCATGATTAAATGGTTAATTTATTGCCTAAATGCATGAGAAAGGAAACAGGGTGCTGCAACCTTTTGCTTTCACTTCCTTATGAGAGAAGACGTAGAAGCTGTCAGAGAGAGACGCTGTTGTGCACACACATCTCAGGCAGTCATGGGGAACTGGGTGGAGAACGAAGGACTGTCCATCTTCGTTGTTGTAAGTACAATTTTTATTGTGATTTGTGTCTAGTAAAAAATTCTACAGAAAGTTGTGCTAAGCAGTTCTCACTGTACCAGTGAATGATGCACCTGATTATGCTGAAACTGGGGCAACAAGTGCAGGGAAATGCTTCAAAGGAATAATTTTTAAAGAGCACTCTCTGGTATCTCAGTTGCTGTAGGCTTCATTGTTAACTGAGAAATGATCCTATGTTAAGTTTACCTTGCTTTGTTAGAAATATTTTATTTAAGAAAAACAAATAACATTAAAACTCACTTAACTATGTGCACTTCAACAGAGAAAGCAATTAAACAAGTACCCTTTCTTGCACTTTTATAAACAAAAGTGGGTGTAACTGAAAGCACAGTGTCATGATGGTAAAAAGTATTTATTAATGTCAGATTCAAGAATTCAGAGCAGAGATTCATGAATCCTTCATTAGGACAACTAGTATTTGAATTGAATTTTTTTACAGCTTGCATAGAGGGGCTATGAAAGTAGGTTAACTTATTTCTGAGCAACATTAAAAAGTATGAAAAATCTCAGTTGCATTAAAAAGTGCTAAAGAGTAAGCAAGGCAGTCCTCCTTAGAGAAAAGTAAATATTTGAGTGTTTTCTTTTTTTCATTTCATAGTGGGATACAAGGGCTATAGGTATAACTATATTCATATATTATATACATATATATGTATTAAAAACATATTAAAAGTAACAAAAAACAATATGTAAGAGCAGTTAAGGTATTGTGGCCAAGTGTGGTTAGTAGATGTAAATACTGAGAGGAAGAAAAAAAGGCATAGAACTTACTAATTTGTGGTGACTGAAATGAGAGCATCTTTATTCACAGATATATTTCTGCTGCTATGAACAATCAGTACTTGCATATTACATTGTAATTTAGGAACATAACCCCATGGCTGTGCCACTTCAGTGCTTTGAAAGGGAGTGACAGCGTTTGCTGTCACCTTCTGTAACTTGAGGAAGTTGAAACTGCCAAGAGGTGAATTCTGGCTTTTGCCTTTTTTTTCCCCACCACAACTGAAATACTAAAAGAATTAAGTAAGAGGCCTTTATTTTGTTCAAATAAGGAATCTGGGGTTTGAGCCTCAAAGCTATAACAAGGTCAGCTAATAGAGAAGGAAACTAATGGAGATACTGACAAAGAAAACAGCTAAAAGGACAGATCACAGGAAAACTTACCTGAGTGTTCTGCTTTGGTTTCTACATCTTTACTGCACAATGACCAGCTACAGGGTTGTCCAGTGCTTGACAGAAACAGGACAGGCACAATTTCTGCTGATGCACCTCAACAAAACAGAAACACATTGCCAGAGTGTGCCACTCGCACTTTTAATAAATATCCTAAGCACTTAAGCCTGAGATGTGCTTGGTGTTTTAATGAGGACTTGGGGATTTCCTAAATACTGCCTTACCCTGATGGAAATCCCTTCATTTCCCAGTATTTATTTACATTTTCAAGGTCTGCACTAATCCCAAGATTTTTTACAGTGTCAGTTGGGCCAAAGAACTAGCAAAATATATGGGTTAGGAGGGGTGAGGGACTATAATGTCACAGTTTTGGGGTTTTCTCCCATTTCTCAGATTTTCTCTCTGTTTTCCTGCACCACTTAGTAAAACTACTTAGACTGAGTGTGCAGTGATACAGATTTTTTTTAAATATGGGATATGAAATCAGCCAACCAGCTCCAGGAGGGCAAAAATACAGATTCACTACAATCTCTTTGGCCAGATGTACTTGTAGCTGCCTAAAAGTCAGTAACTTCTCTTTCCCTAAAGAAACCTGCACCATAGGATGTGTAAGTGTGAGAAAATGCTGCAGTACAGCTACAAAGAATCCCAGTTTTGGGCAGTCTACATGCAACCAAAGGGTCTGTGTTGAATATTCCCTGCTGGCTGATTTCAGACCCTCAGAACCTCCTCTTGAATTCAGCCCTATACGTAATTTAGCCCATCTAAATTTAGATCTAAAGCTTCTTTGTCCTTTGTCACGGCTTCCAAGTCTTCCTCTTATGTGGGTTAATGTGCCTGTGGAAGTGCCATTTGGAAGAGTCCCTAACCCTCAATGGTATTTGGAGATTCAAGTGGACTCACATAATTAAACGCCTGTAGTATGATGGTCCTGATACAACCATGTCTAAACATCTTAACCTATGAAAAAGTTTCAGCTACACATTGTTGTATTTTGGTTTATTGTCGCTCCTGTACCCCGTGTTCACACATCAGAGCCCATTTACAGCAGAAAGATCTCTATCACCCCTGCTGAAAACCTGATACCCTTCAGTACAGATCTCTGTGCAAACAGGAGCACAGGGCACTAACTGGCAGTTATCTGAACTGTGTAAATTCAGATGGATTATCTCTAACAACAAACTGTAAGCTTCCTGTTTAATTCTCTTTCAGCTTGTGTGGCTGGGCTTAAATGTCTTCCTCTTTTGGTGGTACTATCTTGTGTATGATGTCCCACCAAAATTCTTCTACACCAGAGTACTCCTTGGCGTAAGTACAAGACATTATTATTTTTACACAGACAGAGCACACAGCAGTTTTGCCTAGTTTTAGTTGATTTAAACAGGATCTAGTGGCTGGAGCAGCAGGTTCATGTAGGAATTAGAAGTCGCATGCAAACAGATAACTGAGTGCAGGCAGATGTCCAATGCTTCTGAACAGAAAGCTGGTACACAAAATAGAGAGATCCCATTCTAAAGATGTTTTCAGTTAACTATTATGCTCCTAGTAATTAAACATTAATGGTGGCTGCTTTATTAAGCAAAAGATAAATAAAATATTGCCATTGAAATATTGTGCAATCATTTCCCCTTGCAATTATTTTTCAAAGTGTGAATAGCTTTCAAAGGTATTGGCTCTGAAAAGCAATCATCATTCACATATTCATCAAGAGTGTGAATGATAGTCAAGAAGTGAAGTGATCCTGGATCCTGGACTATTCCATATAATCCAAATGGTTAATGCAGCATTATGTATCCTACTACAAACTTGCTTCCAAAGCTACCACAAGTCATGACCAATTGACAGGGAAAATTAATTTGTTCACATATTTTAAAACCCTGATCAGACATAAAAAACAGTCAGATTATAGAGCACAGCATTTTGTCAAAGGTTTGCAAAGCCATGGTTTAATTCAACAAAGCATGAAATCCCATTCTGCATTCAGCTTCAGATCTCTGGATCAAACCCTGCCCTTTGCAATCGTGGTGCAGTTGCCTTTGAAGTCACAGAGACTTGTGCTTGGAAAAGTAGAGCTCAGGGCAACCCCAAGTAGCTGTGGTTTGAAACCTGAAAGAGTCCCAATTCATGCAAAGAGAGCAAACATTACCTTTTCCTTCCCTTCATTGTGTTTGGATTAATATGGTGATTATTCACTCATTTCAAATGTTCTTTGTTCAAAAATCTTGAATAATTCTGGGTGTAAAGACCAACATTAGGGAAACAGATTCCTAAAAGCTGAGGCAACAAATTTCCTTCGACTCCCTTTACTGACAGAGAACTTAAACCACTTCCCTTATAAGCTGCCCAGCTACCATAACCCTCAGCCAAACTGAAACCACAGACTTTCTGCACAGCCTTGGGGAACAAAACTCTGCTAATGGCTTAGAAACACTGGTGGCTTAGATTTGCACCTGTGTTTGCCCATTGATTGCCAGATGTGACAGGGAGCTTTTTATACAACTGCATTATTTCAAAACCAAAAACAGAAGGTGTCTGTCTATCTGGAGGAGTTTGTTCTGCCTGCATATGTGTTTCTGACTTGACCAGAGCATGACTACATTAAACATTCATGGTGTTAATGTGAACTCTAGATCTCACACTCATTACAAGTCGCAATATAATACAAAAGTTAAATGTGTGCCTATCCATGCCCAGGAAAACGTTTTTGGTAATGCATTTAATAACAACATCTCTCCAATTACAGCGTGCTTTGGCTCTTGCAAGAGCCCCTGCAGCCTGCCTGAATTTCAATTGCATGCTGATTCTGCTGCCAGTATGTCGAAACTTGCTCTCCTTCCTCAGAGGATCAAGTGCGGTAAGATGAAGAAAGAATTTCAAAATTTATGGACGATAATAACTTGAACAGCCTTGCAACTATGCCAAGAAACTTTGTCCAAGTTCCCCAAATATACCATACTTTGAGGATGTCCTCTTTTAAGAAGCAGATAAGCCTGGAGCTTTGCTATGAGCTCTGAGGTCTGTTGCCCATGGGGTAGCTAGAGCTCTGTTGAGAGTTTAGCTTTGAATTAGTCTCCTTAGAGCACTCCGTTTTTTGCTGTCTCCTGGGCGTGGTGCTGTCCTGGATGCAAAGTCTCTCTTTTGGCTGGCAGCTGCTGGTGGTGCTTGTACACACCCACCTTGTTTGTCACTGATGCAGCACCCACTCAGAGAGGAAGATATTAGCCCATGTCTGCTGTCTTTGCATGCTTGGTTTTTAAGGTAAATGTAGTCTTTCACAGACTTTCAGAAAGGGCCTCTTTTTCAGCTGGTTCATAAATTACATTCTTTCTTGTCTAAGTTGCATTTCCATCCCAGGATAAAATAGTTCACAGGCCTTCTGACCTTTTCTAGCTCCCAAATGCAGATGTTATATAGAGCACTGAGGAACTGACACTAAGAAAAGGACGACTGATTCTAAGTGACAGCTGGAGAGGCTTCCTATGATAGTACTGACTATATCACACTGCCAAAATCTAGATTTCTGACTATTACAGCAGAAAGTATGCAGATAATGCAGGCCATGGTCCAGTGTAAAAGCAATGTTCTCCTCCAGCTCGTGAACTGTCTTTCCAGATGAATAATGATTCCTCCTTTCTTTCTGGACACTTTAATATAGAAATGGTCAACAAAACCAGTTCCCAGAAGTTGGTTTTCATCTCTAAACCTGATATGAATTCTGTCATGCAAATGAGGCAGCCTGCAGGGACTGAAAAAACAGAGCAGAAGAGGAAGTGATAAAATAGATGCAGTGTTTCAAGAGTCCTTCATAAGGGAAGAAAGTGGGGTATGAAGTAATAAGAAAATAACCAGGGACAACCTGGGCTGTATTTCCATCTAGTACATATATCCTGCTGATGAGTGTGGTGAATAAATGAGATGTGCCTGCCACGTTAAACTGCTACCTTATGTTTAGGAATAGGGCCAGTGCCTTAGCCTTTCTAAGGTAGGAATATGAAACTGGAACAACACGTCAGGCTTTCAGTCTTTTCCTATATTCCTTCAGATCCTGGCATGCTACAAAAGCAGACAGCCACACCCTGCATGTAAAAGGAAAAAGAATAGTAAGCAAAGCTGTAGGGTTAAAGCTGTTATTTGCCTGCCCTGAGGTAGATCAACTAGGATCAGCCAAAATTCAGAGCTGACTTCCCAGGCTGCAGCAGTCAATAATGAACATAAATTTAGAAAGAATTAATGTTGCTGTGGATGAATGCCACTGGAAAATAATGATGAGCTCTTGATCATACAAGGTGTTCTTGAGATTCCACAGGGGTTGAGCTAAAGCAGGTTGGGCAGAGGTCTTCTGAGCTCAAAGGAGTGAAAGAGCTGAGGATACATATGGAGACATCACTGGAAGATTAAAACCTGATTCCCAGTATTGAGAATTGTACTCCAGCTGGCGCTTTTTGCTACTTGTCCTGAATTGCTCCTCTCCTAATATGTATAGCTTAACTTTTCTAACCAGGATCTTGATGAAGCTGTCCCTCTTAGTATTCAATCTACACAGTCCTTCTGCCTTGGGCACTGTGGTAGAGTCACTCAGGCTACACCCAGCACACAGTGAGTCCCAGGCAGGGAGATACAGCTCCATTCCTGCTACCTGCTGGCAGCACATTCTCCTGCTGATAGCTGGGAATGAGGAAGCAAAGGGCTCTGAAGGTGAGCAAGGAGGGCAGGGAGTGACATAAAATAGGACTCTTGGACAGTTGGTGCTTGTTTAGCTTCAGTTGCTTTTTTTGCAATGAAGCTACACCTCAGGAAGGATGTAATTTTAGATCTTAAGCAAAACACACACGACCCAGTGTGCCAGTGGCTGGCACTGTCAGCACTGTGATAGCTGTAGCACCTTAGCAGGGACAGCTGCCTATGCTTGGCCTCCTATTGTCTCTAATTAGCTATGCTCTGCAAGTAACAACTGAGAGGTCTATAAGAAAAAACATTTAAATGTCAATAACTTCTTGAAAGTTAGAGATCTTCCCAGCAGCCATGTCACTGGGGTCAATAAGAGGGAAGGGTTGTTCGAACCCACTGTTCAATAGGAACGTACTGAAAAGTCTTGCCCTGTCCATCCTGCCACCCAGAAACCATATGACAAAAAGTTATTTGTTTTTAATTGAAAGAACAGCTGTGTTGCCTTTGCATGCTGCTCATTGCTGTGTTTATCACTGTTGTTAATGAGCCTCACAAGTGAAGGCAGCTGGAGCACTCTGCCTGTTGCTTGGCCTTCACTTGTAGTGGCTTTTACAAGGGAGTCAAGCAGAGCTGGCACTTCCTCACTATGCTACAATTTATTTTGCAATCTTTTTTTTATTGTCTCTCAATATATGTGATACAAAAAGGCCAAATTTCTCCTGGTTGTAATTACAGCCTGAAGTAATTGTGACAGCTCCAGAGTGTTTGCTTCTTATGAGGAAATGTTTGTGGTAGTTTGCATAGTGTTTTCTTCCCTTGGCCAGTCAGCAAACGCAATACAAACACACAACACATGACAATCATGCCTTCTACTGTGTGGGGACAGCAAATGCCAGCTTTACAGGAACTTAAGGTTTTAGGAAAACTCCCAATGACTGCAGCACAATTCAGATGGGGTGTGTTAGGAACCTGTCATCATTCGTAATGAAAGTATCATTCTGTTTTTCTTAAGAACCCATATCTTTGGTTTGTATCTGCAGACATTTTTGCTGTTTCTTTTTGAGTAACTCCAACACCAAGTTGTAAGTGAATGCCTGGCAAGTACTAATAAGTAATACCCAGTATTTTGGGGAAGGAACGCCTTCGTACCACCACCATAGGTGACTAACACATTTGGGATGGGAGCTCCCTGAAGCACTTACACCCAAACTTTGCAGCCCGTTTCAACAGAGTGAACCACAACAGGATCCTGATGCTGTGGCAACTTGAGTCTCTACCAAAGCAGTCACTGTGCCATGGCAGACCGTGATCCCTCCTTCTGTTTATAACGTGTAATTTAAAACAGATATATCCCTTTGTTTTACCGGATGTTAATTTTTTCTCATTATCAAATACTTTGTTTCAGTGGGACATGTTAAAACATAATCTGTAATTCCTCTTTCCTGAAAGACAGAAAAAAAAGTAATTCTACATTTTTCCTAGCAATGTCGCCAATTATTGTGAACTCTGTTTTTGTCCCTGTATTTAAATAGTATGCATAGACAACACAAATAGTCTTCAAATACTTTTTTCTTCAAACCCAAAGTGCTGTTCTACCCGTATCAGACGACAACTGGACAGGAACCTCACCTTTCACAAAATGGTGGCCTGGATGATCGCCCTTCATACTGGTTGGTACTCTAATAAATTATGTTTATGGCTTTCTTGTGTATTTTTCATGGAATCCAGGTGAGATTCAAGTTCTTAAGGATATGGGCAGAGACCTGATTTCATTAACCTAAGGGAGCCAGCATGTGCCAAGATTTAAATCAGTTTCCAAATATGTGCCAGCTGACAGAGAGCAAAAGATTAACAAGAAAGCATACTTTTATTTTCAACAGTTAATACCATTTATGATAGTTTAATAAAGGGTGTTTAGCAATGCCCTTAGAACCAGATACCCTGGATTTAATTCTTGTTTAGAATTATTTCTTATCTGGCTTGTCTGAAATAAATAATAGAAATTATTAAAAAACAGAAAAAAAATATAAAAAACTTGGGCTGGCTGTGACAGTGTTTTTGTATTTTATCTTTCATTTCTTAAACTAAGGTTTTTCTGGGGTTTTTTTGTCCATCAAATTTGTCAC
This sequence comes from Climacteris rufus, assembly GCA_013398175.1. NCBI lineage: Eukaryota > Metazoa > Chordata > Aves > Passeriformes > Climacteridae > Climacteris > Climacteris rufus. Next base: position 86,452 of record VZRZ01007224.1, read on the forward strand.
TTCTTAGTGCAAGTACCTTACAAATCATGTATCCTAGAAAAGTCCTGGAGCTGAGCAGGTTCCCTTTCTGAGCTGTGGTTGAAATGTGACCACCACTTACTTCATAGAAAAGGAGCAGAGTGATGCAGTTTACATCAGGTCACAGAGGAGGTCTGCAGCACAGGTGGATTGTTTGGGAATGTTTGATCTGTACCTGTTTTGAAGGTGAATAAGTATTTGCTTATACAAGATGGTTAAATTTTGAAAAGCGTTGTACAGCTTTACCCTGCAGTAACATGTGGTGGAATCATTGTGAAACAGCTCAGCTGGTTTAGGTTTCTGGATGTGTTCAGGCCAGCAAGAATATTACTAATGATTATTAGCAATATAGCAGAACAAAACAGCACTAACAGGTGTGACCCCAAAGAAATCCAGATGCACTTCTCAGCTCCTCTACAGAAATCCTGAATGAGGAGGATCCTGACAAATAATTTAAGCTATCCCATGCTTTAGTTTCCCATGTGTTAGGGTACTACTACTTGATTTGTCAAAAAAAAATGTTGAGCAAAAATCTGTTGGAAACTTTCCTTTACTTCTTTCCCTTCCCCACCCAAAAAATGTAAACTTCAGGTGGTAAAGCCTTAACAGTAAAAACACATCAGTGATCTGAAATTCTGATGAAGAGAGTGAAAGCAGCAAAGCTCTTGAGCTGCAGTTGACAAATGTGACAGTTTGAAATGTTACCCAAAACCACCAAGTACTTATGGTTAATGCTGATTATTCCTTTCCTTCCCTCCTAGCAATTCACACCATCGCACACTTGTTCAACGTCGAGTGGAGCGTGCAAGCCCGTGTGGAAGAGAAAGACACTCTGGCAGCTGTGCTTTCTGGCCTTGGAGACAAACCAGATGAAAGCTATGTCAACTTTTTCAGACAAACTATTAAGGTAAGTGACATCAGACTCTGAGAAGTCATCATTACATTTGGTTAAGTGATCATATGAAACCATTTGAGCAGAGTGCCTGTTTCTGGTGTCCACAATCTGGGTTTGGGCCATCTTGCAGAAAAATCTTGTAGAATCCATCCTTTTATATTTGCTATTGTTGCTGAATATCGGTAGTTCTTTAAATTTTTTGCCTGAGGATTTCAAAGTAGTTTTAAAACATTATGTAAAAATCAAAGCAGTGTTCTGACTAGGATAGACATTGCACTCAAAATGGTTCATAGAAATGAAGGCAAAACTTTTGCAGTTGGGTTGCTTAAGCTCTGGTGAGTGGCGGGGGGATTGGCAGGAGGGAAAGGGAAGGAACTTCCCCACTTCTCAGTAGAGCATACAAATTCTGCAAGAGTTATGAGTCCCACAGCTGTGAGACAGCAACACCAGAGGAAAGGAGAGCTTTGATTTATGAATTATGGATGTAGGACTCCAGCTTTTAACAACAGAGCTGTGTAAATGTATTCACCTTCCCCAAGCCTGTCCTGCTGAGCCGTGGCAAAGTAAGAAACAATGTTGCGTATGTGAATCGGTGCAAAACCCTTCCTCTCTACTTCCACTTACCTTAGCAAAGCTAAATCTGCAGCGCAACAAAAATGGAGTGGGATGTTGGCCTTGCTGGCATACAAATTCCCAGAAAGTGACTTAAAGACTTATAGCAAGGTAAAGGGTTTGGTGAGTGGTGGTTCAACTGGCTCTGCTTTGACACAGCCCCTTTGTTAGACCAACGTGTGCAATTATTTCACAGAATCCCATTGGGGGCCTGTATGTGGCTTTCACGTACTTGGCTGGTATCACTGGGGTTGTCATCACGCTGGCCCTCATCCTCATCATCACCTCATCCACCAAAACCATCCGGAGGTCATATTTTGAAGTATTTTGGTACACCCACCATCTCTTTGTCATCTTCTTTATTGGCCTCGTCATTCACGGTGCTGGGTGAGTATTTGCACTTTTCATGAAATACATGATAACTACTGTATCTTAATTGAAAGCCCCCTGCATGCATGAGTATAGGCACTTCAGTCACTGAGCAGCAGTAATTTTTGATGGTAGAGATGGGCCAAATCATGCTCTGAGGGCCAAGAGGCTCTCACTGATACGTGCAACAAAATGTCTACACACAGGGGGTTTCATGTGACTTTGACATGCTTAAGCTCACTGACACTCAACTTCTTCTGATATCGTAATTGTTAAGCTCTCTTCAAAGCTTCCTGTTTCTAACTGTTAATTTACCCTTCCTTCCTAAAAGGAATTGTACCACACATACACAGGTAAGGAGATGTCAGTATAAAAACTATATAGAACCTAAAATTTTGTTGGATAAATGAAAACTATAATAATACAGATTTATGTTTCAGACTTGGACAAACTAATATCAGCAGCATTTCAGAATAGATTTTTAGCTGTTGCAACTTAGATATAGGCATTTGTAAGTTTTTCTAACTTCCAAATGCCAAACAGCATTTTCTGCTGTTGCCTCATTCCAGATCTTCTTCTGAAAGAGCTGGAAAGCCTAATGAAACAATTCTAGCACTACAGACAATGTTAGTGCTTAGAATAATGAATTTTAGTTCCATTTTATAAAAACAAAGAACTGATGAATAAAGAAAAAAGACTCAAGTGTCCAAGTTACATTTCAATAGTTCATAATTACACTACGTTGTCCATTTTAAAGGAAAACCTATGTGCAATAGAAAGTGTGCTTTAAAAATGCCCAGCAAAAATGACTATTCAAAGCCACTTCCTTTCAGTCAATTGGTGCCATAAAAAGACAGAAATGAGAATAAAACAGGAAGAACAAAAATAGAAGACAGATGGAATGACCCCCAGAATATTTGTCCATTCCAAATTTCATAACAAGGAGAGGGCTTGAGCAAAACCTGTTGAAGGAAAAGAACAAGTGGTTTCTGTTCTCTCTGGAGAATACTGTATAGTTACTGACATGATGTCCAAACTTGCCATTAGTTACTACACAGTGCCATCAGAAAGCAAGTATTGCTCTTTCTAGAGGTCAGTGAAGTGCATGTATTTCATAATGACTTTTTATCTACTTTGATGTTCACTGTACTTCCACCATTTTAATTGTACTAGAATGAAAAGACAAGAGTTTGGGCAGAAGTGGGGTAAAACATGGTTGTCAGAGAAATTCAGCTATCCTTTGAAAGCAGATAAACTTCGGAATACTATCATCTGTAGAGGGAAGGATGCTTTCTGTCTGTGTGCTCAGTGACCTCACTTATTTGGCCTTAAGGGCCAATAATGACATTTTGAGTTTAGAGAAAATACACTGAGAAATATGAGAAGGGCTTGTTACACTCATGGAAGGCATTTTAAGAGTACAAAGATGGAGTCATGGAATGAGTATAAACTGACAGTCTCATAGTAACATGTTCGAAAGAGGCATAGATGTCAGTTTCTCTCAGGGGAGAGAAGACTGTCACACGTATATCTATACATACACCCATCTGTGTATACACAGAAAGCTGAACCAAAATTATTAATAGCATCAAAGGGGCAGATTCAAGAAAGTTGAAGAGAGACTATTTACAAGAGCATGGAGTGACAAGACAAGGGGGAACAGCTTCAAACTGAAAGAGAGTAGGTTTAGATTAGATAATAGGAAGAAATTCTTTACTTTGAGGGTAGTGAGGCACAGGTTGCCCAGAGAAGCTGTGGCTTCTCCATGCCAGGAATTGCTCACGGTCAGGTTCTGAGCAACCTGATCTAGAGAAAGATGAAGGGAGTTTGGAACAAGATGATCTCTAAGGTTCCTTCTAACCCAAGTCATTCTATGGTTTGATTCTCTGATTCTATGATAATTCTTGTCTGTTACAAGCTGTTACAACACTTTTGTAGCACTGATGTTTTTTTATGCATGAGCTGTGTGTCACAGACAAAGGTCCCAAATTTCTCAATGGAAAAGGAGAGTACAGAGGTGCAGTTCACTCTTCTTTGAAGTGAAAAAAACCCTTTCATCCAAAAAAGAAGCAATTATAAGGCTTTTCTGCTGAAAGCTTAATTACAGTACTAGAGGAGTATCTACACTGAGTAATAAGGGAAAATAAGTTTTTTCTTTCTCTTGTACAGGGCATTGGCATTGTTAAAACTTGAACAGAGCACAGGCCAAGGCAAAAACTCCCAGGCCCCCTTTCCCTTAAGCAATGGGATGAGCAGTGGAGGAAATGAGCTCCTCCTGTTCCAGTAACTCATCCCAGACAGAGGCTCAGCTGAACCCGTTGTCATTAGTGGGGAAGTAAACTGCAGCTGCTAATGTTCCTGCAAATTGCAACTCGTGATGCTCCTGGGACAGTGTCACTGCTTCCCTTTATTTTTCAGGCAGGATATTAATCAAACCTTTCATGAAGAAGATGTTCATTAGTAATATTTGTGAGCAGTGCAATGTCTTAACTTTCAAGACTGTGCATTGGTTTTCTAATGATCCTCTGGTAAATCTATCACCCAAAACTAGGCATGCATATGGCTTAGATACCCTGGGGTGTTTTTGAATATCAGAAATGTACTATAGTTCACAGAAACTGAGCTAGAAAAGTAGAAAGAGAAGTCATGGGGAGAAGATATTGAAGAATCATAAAACTGGCATAAAACTGAACAGCCTGATCAGAATCAGACTGTTTCTAGGGAAAATTCAGCAGATCTTAATCTGAATTTTTCTTCTAAGATCCTGAGGTTGGCAGAACTCCAAAGACAGGCAGGAAACAGTGAACAAGATCAGAATAGACATTTGCCCCTCAAAACTGATACTATCAGCACCAGTTCTGCCATTGGAAATATATCTGTACTGGATCAGTCAGGATTCTCTACAATAAAACAAACAACAACAACAAAACCCAATCAAGCAAGAATGTAGAGGCTAGATAATCAGCTGATGCAAGCTGGTATAGCTGGAATTGCTGCTTTGTGTCAAAAGCCTCTGTGTTCATTCACACCACCTGAATGGCTGCTCCACAGCTTTAGAGAGAGAGGAAGGGCCAAAGGAAGAATTTATGTTGGAAAGGGACCTCCAAATCTCTAAGGTAAACAACAGAAATAATCTCTGTGCTGATCAGTAGGAAATTGATTACCTGTCCATTCCAAGTTTGGTTTTTGGTTTTTAATCCAAGAAAAAAGTAGGATTACTCAGAAACGAATGAGGCTTTCCTGTTGTGACCACATCCTGGAAGTGGTTATGGACACAAATCTCAGTTCCTCACCTAATCTTGAAATCACTATTTTATCCCACAAACTTTTCTTACCATTTTCATTCCTTTAATAGCAACTTTGTGGGTGGATTAGAGCAGTAAAACTGTATCCAAGCTGTAGCAGTGCAGAAGTCCACAACTCCATATAAAGAGATTAGTACATAAATAGAATAACAGTAAGGAACAGATCCCTTCATTTTAATTTCATTACTTTAATGACCTTTACTTTTTTCCCAGTCGTATTGTACGGGGACAGACAGCCGAGAGTCTGGCTGAACACAACCCAGAGATTTGCTACAAGAACTTCAGTCACTGGGGGAAGAAAGGGGATTGCCCAATCCCCCAGTTTGCAGGGAATCCTCCTATGGTAAGAACAGTTGACTTGAGTGTAAATCCAATAAAAAGCATTTACACTTTGCTCTCTTTTCTTCAACAATACATGCAGTTGCATAGAAGAACAGCTATGTCAGCCTCAGGACTCTTCAGTGGCAGCTTTCTCCACATGAAGCAATAGATTTTGTCACAGTGGATCATAAGCAGAAATGGACTCCAAACAGATGGACAGACAGACAACCCACTTTCAGTGTGCTGTAAAATGAGCACAACTGACTGACAAAGCAAAAGAGCAAATGATATCTAAGAACTGTTTATCCAAAAAGTAAACATCGGCTTCTGGGGATATCTAGAAAGTACTATAATCCACATAATAAATAGTTTCACTTTATTAATGGACTAATGATTATCAACAGAAAATTATTCCCCTGAAATTGAAACTTCAGCTTTTATTGTCTAGCCAGACTGGTTTTTCTTTCACATTTCAGACTGATCTGTAAAGAGAAACCACATCTTTTCCTGCAGTAATACAGAGTCAATAACACATTAAGGGTTTTACTCACATTTCACTTAGTTACCTTCTTTTTCAGACAGACACAAAATTGCTTACAGGAAAATACCTTTCTGTAACTGTAGTAGAAACTAAAAAGCAGCTGTAACCCTCAACAGAGAAATTCTCTCTCTGACCAGAATTTTGAAGGCGTCATTGTCGTGGTTTGAGCTGTCCCAAAGCTCCCACGAAAAGCTTCCCTTTCCCCTCCCTCTGCTCAGATGGACAGGGGAAAGGAATTTCTTCCAAGGTGAGATAAGGATACTGAGAGAAAAAACCCTCTAATTAAGCAGGCTAAAACAGGCTCAAAACTTAAAAGTGATAAGTGAATTTATTACAGAATTAAAGGAGTAAGCAAAACATTCTCTTAAACACTTCTCTCCCCCCCC
>VZRZ01007224.1:93498-118910 GCA_013398175.1 Climacteris rufus
TTGTCACAGAGGCGTTACCTTCTTCTCTAATTGGCCCAGCTGTGGCTTGCAGCATGTCCATCTTCAGAGCCATCAGGGACAGGCCCTGGCTGGACAGCTGTGGAAGCTTCTGGCAGCTTTTCACAGGAGCCATCTTTTGGTCCCTACCATGCCCAAAAAAACAGACCCTGTCAAACCACCACAGTCATATATCTTAAGTGTTTCCTCATCTGGTTAATAAAGGACATAGATCACTTAAACTTCATCTCTGCTTATAGAATTTCCAGGATTTGAGTTGCCATCTCATCTGTTGGAAGGTGTCCCTGTCCATAGCAGGGGTTTTGGAACTAGATGTTCTTTAAGATCCCTTCCAACCCAAACCTTTCTAGGATTCTATGATCTTTATCATCTGACTTCATTTCTGCTGCTTACAGACATGGAAGTGGGTCGTGGGCCCCATGTTTCTGTACCTGTGTGAGCGCCTGGTGCGGTTTTGGAGGTCACAGCAGAAGGTTGTTATCACAAAGGTAAGTGCTGATACTACACTTAATACTGAGCAAAACATTACTGTTTTTTTCCAAATGGTGCAGCAAAGCCAGAGGTTCCTACACAACAAAGTTGTCAGTGCAAGGAAAGATCTGGCTGCTGGCATGACAATTTTAGGATTAAAAAATCATAGTGACAGAATTACTGGTCTTGCTTCTAGCATATTGCTTATATTTATTCTTGACTAAACAATAGCCAAGGTGTCACACAACTATAACAAGAAAACATCAGTTTCCTGTTCAATGGCCTATCTGTAGGATAGCCCTATGTTTTTGCTCCTATGTTTACAATCAGGTCCATTAAAACTGTGCTCTGTGTCACTGTGTAAGGTCCATCTGGAATTAACATTGTGCATAGGTAAATCTGATGTTGTGTTACAAGATGTGCCAGCCTGGTCTGTCCCTTTTGGAGTGACTTCAAGCATGGTGTAAAAAAAAAAATACTTCTGCCTAAACATCAGCATCCTCTGCAGGCTTTCATCTGCCTGTCAGGTGCTGTTCCTCACTCTCAGTCCTGCTGGGAAGAAGTTTCACCCACTTTCCTTGCTCTCATAGCAGAGGATGGTGTTAGTCATGGAGGATGTGGGAACCTCAGTGAACAGTGAAGACAGCTATTTTCTTTTCCTTTTTTTTCCCTTGCCCTTCTCACTGTAGGTGGTCATTCATCCCTTCAAGACAATTGAGCTCCAGATGATGAAGAAGGGCTTCAAGATGGAGGTGGGACAATACATTTTTGTCAAATGTCCAGCAGTATCTAAACTGGAATGGCATCCATTTACATTGACTTCTGCTCCAGAAGAGGATTACTTCAGCATTCACGTCCGTATTGTAGGAGACTGGACAGAGGGCTTGTTCAATGCCTGTGGGTGTGATAAACAAGAATTCCAGGAGGCATGGAAGTTACCCAAGTATGTACCAAGAGTCTCTGTGGTAAAGTCAACAAACACCTATGACAATTTAAATTTTGCTCAACCAGTTTGGTGACGCGCAATAAAACCTTAGCTACTTCAATCAAAGGATAGGGGCCTTAGATGGCTCTTTACACTTTTTTCTATCAACTCCACCTCTCCTTTTGCTGCCTAGCAGTCAGGCCAAATATGCATACGTTCTTACTGTTATTTTAAACAGTGCTTCTAAGTATTCACTATTGATTTAATAAGCATACTTTCAATTCCAGGATCGCTGTGGATGGCCCCTTTGGAACAGCAAGTGAGGACGTGTTCAGTTATGAAACTGTGATGCTTGTTGGAGCTGGAATAGGGGTCACTCCCTTTGCTTCTGTACTCAAGTCTGTCTGGTATAAATACTGCCATGATGCGACCAACCTAAAGCTCAAGAAGGTATTCTGTCCTCTTTCCCAGAACCCCTGTAATTGTTCAAGGGCCAAGAGCCCAAATCAAAGCAGACACAGCAAAGGTGATCTGGCTCCAGACATGCATGAGTCCTAAAAGAAGGAAGTGTCCAGTTGCCTCACAATGTTAGAAGGAGGAAAGCAGGAGGACCAAAAGCAAAATCATAATGAAAGGAGAAATAGCCTAGGAGCAAAAGCACACATGCTAATCCTGACTGTGGCCCTGGGGATTTCCACATGCAGGGGAGATGATGTTCATCTGCTTGAGACACAAAAGTCCGAGGCAGTAATACACCCTGGGCAACTATTGCATTCCTTCCCCCAGCACAAAGAAAAAACTTTTCATCAGTGGAAGAGCATTGCTACCATCCTCCTCTCCCCTCCTGCCTCTGGAAACTCCCTGTGTAGAGGTGTGGGGTCACTCTTTGCAGTTATGGTCATATTCAGAGAACAGAACTGGTTTTATTATCTGCTTTAACTTGGCTGCCAGCAGATAGAAAGAGAGTTCACCTCTAAATCATTTATTTATGTCCTAAGAAAAGTTTACAAGGACATAAGTGGGGAAACATTGCAAACTTAAAATGTGGAAGAGAAATAGAGAGATATTTCCTTGTTTTTGCAGTCAGTCAGTCAGTCAGTCAGTCAGCTTTACAACCCTCCCAGCACAAAAACTCCTGAACACTTCCAATACCATCCTACCCATCCACTGAAGTGTTCAGGACAATGTCTACAAGAACTCTATAATCCTCACTGTTGGCAGACATAAACATGGAAACCATAAGTGCCTTTGTCTCCTGACAGCTCACCCTTGTCTCTTCCAGATTTATTTTTACTGGCTTTGCAGGGATACTCATGCCTTTGAATGGTTTGCTGACCTCTTGCAGTCTCTGGAGGCTCAAATGCAGGAGAGGAATAATGCAGAGTTTCTGAGCTATAACATCTACCTTACAGGCTGGGATGAAACTCAGGTAACCACGTGGTGGAGGATATTTCTCCCATATGCACTGGGGTTAATGTTAGCAAGTCTGTTTTCATAAATGTTCAAATGGTCTTTTATCCTGGGCATCCATCTAGCTCTCAGATGTTTTGAATGCAGACAGGTATTATCCATCAGAAGGGATACACGGGATCCACAGGATCAGCTGTTAATGTGCACTAAGTTCCTTTTTGGTTTACTCTGGCTGTGCACTGTGGGAAGCAGGCTTTCTTCACAGCAGCAACCTCAGCTGACCATGCAAGTATCTCTAAAACATCTGATGCTGCCTAAAGCATGTAATTGAGGGCATTAGGGACCAAGGAAGCCAATGCACAAAATTTGAACGATAGCAGTGTATTTGTTTCAGGGCTCGTGAGTTCTCTGTCTGGTCCCATGTTGTAGACTGCTGTGGGGATACAAAGGAGCAGACACTTGAGAAATGTGATTGAATCAGGAAAGGCTCTCACTCTGTTACTTTTAGTGATGTTTTATATTACTTTAATCTCACCATTGCAAAATTCACCATGTGCCTTAAGTGCTATAGCAAGGCAGGAAGTGATCACATTTGCAATGGGAAAAAAAAAAAAACCAGAAAGGAAGGAAGAAAAGTCCCACAATTTTTCCTTGGAGAGAAACTTACCTGTAGCTTTTTTTTTTTCTCATATAAAAGGGCTGTAGAACACTGCAAGGCCTGAACTTAAGCCTTTAAACACATCTTCTCTGCCTGGCTTTACTTTACTTGTCTGGTCTAGGTAAAAGTTACACAGGCATGACCTCTTCATATGGATCAAATTTTGCCTGAGAACAAGCTGGCAGGATTTCATTATGAGAGTAATATTTTTGTACCTGAAGGAAAGGTTTTTTTTAATTTTAGAGTTCTTACACTAAACCAGTTCATTGCAAAAAAGTGTAATTAATTGGTGTGCTCAATGCTTCATAGCTTTAACTCTTGAGATCACCCAGTCTGGTGAAAAGAAAGGGGTAGACACTGATAGTCAGGATTTTCCCAATGTTAACTTTCCTTGCAGAACACCATAAATTCCATATTCTCATTTGGGAAATAATTCATGGACTATTGACAGTATTATTTTTTAACCAGAACATGATGCTGCCATATCTATCTGTCTTTACACTGTCCTTTGTATTTCACTTCCCACAGGCCACTCACTTCGTAATGCATCATGAAGAAGAGAAAGATGTGATTACAGGACTTAAACAGAAAACCTTGTATGGAAGACCTAACTGGGAAAATGAATTCAAAACAATTGCAGGGCAGCATCCTGGGTAAACCTCTGCAAATTGATAGTATTGATGGACTTTCTCTATCTAAATGCCATACAGCACAATCTTGTTCCTTTGGCTCATAAAGTTTGAGGAGCATTTTTTTCTACCCATTTCCAGATATTATCTACTCTTGTTTCAGCCATGGGCATAGTCTATGATCTTGACCAAATTGTTTTGGCCTACTATTTCTGTAAAAATCATCCCTTTTTGGCAAGATACTACTTGGAGTATCTAATTACTAGCAGATTTAGAAAAAAACCATACCAAATCATTCCAGCTGAAGTACATAGGCATATCAGGTGATGTCTAAATACCTCCAAAACCACTTTCTAAATCTAAAACCCAAACCTGAATATGGATGACCTTTGGCTAAGTACCCAAAATTAGTAGGAAAAAACCAGAACAGCTCCTCTCACAAAATTTGTGCCATAAGCTCTTTGAAGCTCTCTTTCTTTGATTCAGTGAGGTCAATAAACCTGTCTTCACTGACTTAGGCTGAGCTGAGATTCAGCTCACCATGTTTTAGAAGCAGCAGTAAGTTTTAAGAGGTTATAAGTTTTAAGGGATAGACATCCAGTTCTAGTTCCGTTTCTGTAATTGAGAAAAAAACTTTGTATCTATAGAACATAAAAATGATTTACATGAAGAACATCTAGCATCTCCATAGCTAGTTTCTGACCATATTTTCATTTTCTTAACAGCTCCAGAATAGGTGTTTTTCTCTGTGGACCCGAGGGCCTAGCTGACACACTCAACAAGCAAAGCATCAGCAACTCAGAAGCTGACCCACGAGGAGTACACTTCATTTTTAACAAGGAAAATTTCTAACTCCCAAGCATGTGGGAGTAATTAAATACAAAGTCTGAAGACTGGATCTGTTTTTCTGTTTGGAGCCTGGGAAGGACAGCCCAGCTTCTAAATTTCAGCTACACTAACGCAGGTCCCTTTGCTTCTTGGGAATTATTTTGACGCTGTAGTAGAGTAAGAGTCAAGTATTACCTTAGGAAAGTTTGCACTGCCCTCGATGTGCTAGCTATTTAGTAGAAGTCTGTTTTCTTTGTCTGTGTGAGGGGATTTCCCCTCAATTAACTGCCTTTATACTCCTATTATTCACCATGACTGCTGAAGAGTGCAGGCTGCCATAACATATTTGGGAGCCAATTCACACTGATAAAGCTTAATGCTACTAAACAATAAAGCATTCTAGCATACAGCTTGCTATTAGGAGACAGCTTATCCTGGCTGCAGCCAGTCCCTGAACAAGGGGAGCTGGGGCAGGGCGACTGGGGAAGTTGGTTCCTTAAAAGAGGAAATTTGCGCACCAGCACCTTCCAGGCTTCCAACATAAGCCATACACCATACATTCCTCTCCAAGCGAAAATGCAGGCAGCTGAAAAGCAGCTGCTTCTTCTCAGGAAAGTGAAGAACTGAAAAGGAACCACCTGGACTTCTGAGAACCACCCCAGCTTCGGGGGGGTGAGCAGGACGGGTTCAACCCAAGTCCCACGGCTGGCGTGAGTCATCGCTCGGCTGCTTCGAGCACCCTCGGTTCCGCATCTTCAGATTCACTGTGCGGGGATCCAAACAAGAAAAGGTTTTGTGCTTTCAAGGCTGCCATTTCTGATTTTCAAATATGAAAAAAACTGTTGCTGAATGATTTAATGGGTGTTGTCCGAAGCACTCTTAAAAGCAAACAGTGCTTTCGGCACTGTTGTTTAGCTGTTCCTCTTTGATGGTGAAACAGGCTTTGAGCAAGCAATGGTCACTTTATTCACAGTTATGGAACAGCTGTGAATAAAGTTTCTGATGTGCACAAGACTCCCACACAGAGCACAATACTTCTGCGTGTACACTATAGGTATCAGGTTCTTAAAAACGAGCAAAGAAGGGGAACCAAAACTTTTAAAAGCAGCAAGAGAGTTGGGAGAAAAAGGCAATAAAATCAGCAGCATAGAAAAAAAAATAAAAAGCAAGTGTCAAAAGTCTTGAAAAAGCCACAATTTAGTATACCATTGGTCTTTTCATCCCAGTTGCCTGTTTACTGTCTTTTAAACTCCTCATCCAAGCCCTGCAATAGCTGCTGCACAGCACAGGACCTTGCTGGCAGGTTCTTACAGCCACAGAAGAAAGTGGTGGTCTCCTTCTGCAATTTCAGACAAGTTTGTGCAGCCATCTGGTTGCATGTAGCATATTTTACACCTCAGCTTGCCAGACAGGATGTGTTCTCCCTTTACAGCATTTTTAAATGTTATCCAAGCTCTAAATGCTGCTTCAGAAATACACCCTTACCAGTTCCTATTTATTAATACCAGTTAGTGACAAATGTTGGCAAAGGCCAGCTCTTGGTGGGGAATTTTACAGTTCTTTCCCTCAGGTGTGCCATATTCGAGTCACATAATCCTGACTGAAACACACCTTTTAAATTATAATTGAACATAGGCAGACCCAATGAAACTTCTTCTGTGGAATGAAAAATATTGCTACTGAAACACAATAAGGGTCTCATCCTATGTAGAGAGCACTGAAATATTTGCCTTTGATTTTAATGGAAATGTGATCAGGCTTTTATACTCTTAGAAAGTGGGCGAAAAGGAATTGCAAGGGGTCAAATGGAGACAGTATAGTTATATGATGAGTCTTGAAGGGGTGTATTTTAATTCACCATTAATTTTCTAAGCATTGCCATGTTTTAAGAATAAACACCAGGGATCTTTCCTTACTCAGTCAGTTGCAGTGGCATTCCCTGACCAGCTGCACACTTGTACCAGGTATTGTTTGTCACTTCGAACTCAGAAAAAGCAATTCTGTGTTTATTAATAAATCATTACCTTCCTAAAAATATAAAAGAATAAGTGAGAGTTTCTCAGTTTCTTTCTAAAGTTTGTTTCATCAAATCCTGCTGAAATTGCAAGCCATGCATTCTCAGTCATGCTCTGAATATGAAGGGTTTTTTAAAATCTAGGATACAAGAGTGAAACAGATAGCACTTAAATACAAATATAAGGAACATGCTAGTTTGAGTTCTCATGGCAGTGAGCTAGAAATGAGCTTCAAGGACAGTCCTCCTTTGTGGCCAAATGCCACTGCTCACAATCTTACCATTGCCATTGGCTGGGCCTCTGGCTGAAAAATCCCTCTTCTGTGTAGTTGGGGATTTTCTCTCCTGGGGGTGGGGAAAGGGGTCACCTTCACAATAAACTGATTCTTTTGCTGTCGAGTTGCTGATTCCAAAGGGCCTGCCATGGAAATAAAGGGTGGCCTCTCACCCTTGTTTGAGACACCACACATGTGAAACATAAAATTTCTTTTAAAACATCTAATTAAGCTCTTAGTGTATAGGGAGTTTTAATTAAGGGTTAACCTTGTAGAAAAGAGCTGAGAATGGGTAGAAAGCAAATGCAGCTGAATTTAATTTAAAAATATTAATGATTAAAGAATTAAAGATTGAATAGTACTAGTGTTCATTATTAATCTAATATTTATCCAGCTGTAAAAACAATTGAGCTCAAGACATCTAAGAAAAACTAGACAGATATTAATTGTTTCATCCGAAACTTATTCAAAAGTAATAAAAGGAGAAACTGGGAGGGTTTTTCAGGGTCATGAATATGCCATAAGCATTGTTAAAACTCACAAGTGAAAAGGTCAAGCCGAGGATGATGAGGGGTTGTTTCATCCAAAAGACCACCCCCCATAATTAAAAGACCACCGACTAATTTCGAACTACCAACTATACATGCTTAATGGTATTTTAGCTAATTTTCATACAAAGCGGGGAATGGGGGGTACCTATGTTATAAATATGTATATGTATCTTGAATATTTAAAATTGTTGTAGATAAATATGCTTTGTCTGACCCTGTAATCTTGGAGCCGTGCTTTAGGAAGGCTCCTCACGGTTTCCCAGCGCTGGAATAAACATAACCTTTCTAACTTTGACGAGTTAGAGAGTACTTTGTCCATCTCCATTGGGCATTGATATTAAATCTTGCTCAATTTTTAATAACTCACATGGTACCCAGCAGTTTTGTCAAGGCCCTCGGGCACCATGACCTGCTTCAGTAGGACCAGCAAGGTTTTCTGAAAGTCAAGGGTGTCTTGGGGTTGCTTCTCTGGGCCACAGGGTGAAGCAGCCAGAGCAGGGGGCACTGAATGGTTGAAGGCAGGACTTGAAGGGAGCTCCCTATTTCATTGATGAGGGTCAATTGCCACCACAGAGCTCCTTCTTCTTTGCTAAGGTCCTGATTTGTTGGGAACCAGAGTAAATGAGATACTGTGCTTGCTCTGGCACTGTTAAACTTACGGTGTACCTGAGTTTACAAAGTGGATTGAAGTCTCACCTGTCCTTCAGTTCCAAAATATTCCCTACTCAAATGACAAATTCCCTGCTGAGGGCAAGAAAAGCCAGTTGCTGGATCATTAAAATAACTGTTTCAACCAATGAAAGCAAAGAGGAGTTCAATTCAAAGTGACTGGATAGAAAAATAGGCCGCACTTATGGCCTCGGCCTAACATGTTTTCCTTCCCTTCCTATATAATATTTTCTGTCTTCTCATATGTCGTCCTCTGAAATAAGCAGTTAATTAATTCATCAATATTCTCACTCTCCAATCCACTGTAGTTAGCCTTGCAATGAAAGACCATGACTCTCTGGGGTGCTGGGCAGCTCTGGTTTCCATTGGCCTCATCTGGATTTTGGGAACTGGAAGGGGGCTTTGGAGAGCGCTGGACCATACTCAGATAATGTATCCAAGCAAGACTTTAATGTGATGGGTGCTCATCTAGTCCTTGTTCCTTCCCGGCTACCTACTTGCAAAGTGTACATATGGGCAAATGAAACCCAAATTTTCCTAAGTTTTAGCCTGCAATAAAGGTACTCTTCTGCCTGTTCACCATCATGGTGGGGAAACCACCCCAGTTGCAAAATAGGTCTTCCTCTTCAGTCTTGTAAGACTTTCTCTGCTGGGTGGGGATTTTCTGCCTTTCAGTTCTCAAATGGTGGGTTAAACTAAATTAGAAACAGAAAAAAAAAAATCTGTCTGTGAAACATAAGGTATTTATGAACAAAAAGAAGTAATACTAGAGTCTCATTATGGCATTTTTTTCTGAGGATCCTGCTCTATTTTGGAGTGCTCTTAGCAAGTTACTGTTGATTTCTTATGTTTTTCCATCTTTCAGTGAGTCCTTTATAGAATGCAGAGCCAAGTGTCCAAACACATAGTTATATGTGATCAAAGGAAGTTTGGAACATACATCAAGACGCTACAGTGGTAAGCATTGACAGGATCAAGATCCTCATGCCTGACTGTGTAAAATAGCATCAGTTGCACAGACACAAGCCAGACTATTCACTTGCAGTGAACCAGACATTCAGTTTTGTGTTTGATACAGACCTTAACAACCTACTGGTCTCATTTACATTCACCACACACAAACCGTTCCAGACTGGCAGTGAAATTAATCACAGTGGAGTGGAAAAGCGTTGAAAGACTTGCTGAAAGATTACAAATATTTTCCAGTCCCATTCTGCACCTTTGCTGGCTCCTTTCCCTCTCTTTTCACTGGTACTCTTCTGCCTGGCAAACTAGTGCCTTTCTGTCCAGTCAGCTACCACCATTTTCTCTCTGTCCATTTCTTCTACCAATTGCTGCTATCGCTGCTTCATTCACCCATTCCTTCCTGCTCCCAGTCTGCACATTTCTGAAAATCTCCAGCTCCCGTTATTTTTTTGCCGGTGTTTTAAGTGAGAGAGGCACGGAGGCTTTGCTCCAAGCTCCAACCACTGCAGTGCACATCTCACTAAACATGGTTCTGCTGCAACCTCCCCTGCCAGTACAAACAGACCAGGGTTGTAGCCACTTCTGGATTGCCAAATCAGACTGTTTTGGACCTCTCCAATAATATTTTCTCCTTCTGCTTAATGATTTTAAGGTTAAATTCTACAATGAAAGAAATTTATGAGCTGCTCTATACTAGACTTTTGGCATGTGTGAGTCAAATTATGTACATTTATCCTGTAAAAAACCCCATGCATGTGACGTATATTTCATTTTCATTGTTCAGAAAGGAGGGACGAAATATGGCCAAAAATAACACCTTATTGCCCCCCAGAATACCCAGCCACCTTGCAAATCATTATCATGGAGGGAGGAAGGGATGTAGGAAGCACAGGCCAGCCAAGGGAGAATCAGATCATCTCTCCCTTTTGGAAGCGATGTTTTCTTATTCTGGAAGCACCCTAAAGCAAAGTAACCTGTAAGTAACATTTTGATTGACTGTGTTTGATTGGTTTCGTTTGTACTTGTAGATCTGCTGGATTTAAGACCAGAAAATATGCAAATACAAATCACCCTAAATTTTATGACCTTTGAAATAAATGAATTGCAGATACATGTTTGGTCAAGTCATTTTTGAAACAAAGTGCAGATGCTTCCTATATAGGTCTTGTCTTTTTATATTCCTGTGAGTTAGACTGGGCTGTGCAAAGGTCAGGATCTGCACTGTGGCTCTCTGAGATTCTCTCTGAATGATGGAGAGCACTTGAGAAAATGCAGAGTGCAGAAAATTCTGAGTGCAGAAATGGCATAGGGAAGAGCTGGAACAAGCCAATTGCCATAATCTCTTTGCAGTTAACAGGCTAAAATGTAGCTGTCAGTACTGGTGTAAACAGCAGGGCATTTTGGCACAGCAAGAGTCCAATTGCATATCACAGACTCTTTGCCTCTATAGACCAAAGAGTTTGCTACCCTGCAATGCCATGGAGCCAGGGAATAAGTAAATATTCCTGCTGATGTCCCAAGGTTGGGCTAGTTCCCATGAACAACTAATTAAGAAAATCGCCGCTGAGGTTTCATCACCCTCCTTGCTCTTTTTCTCATACTTCCCTTTCAGCTGAGGCAACCAATGCTAGTTCAAGCCTGTTTTAAGGTGGTGAGTTCATTCAAGCCCTCTGAGACCTTACTCTTCCTCAGATAGCAGAAAGGAAATAATCAACAAAGACTAACAAACCAACTGTGAGAAACACTTTCTAAAGCAAATTGCCCTGAGGAGACAGAAAAAGAACCCTGTAGAATGTAAGCAGCCATCTTCTGCCTCTAAATTATGGAAGTTCCTCTCATCTGTTAACAACTCATGCAATACTCTCGCTGTAATAGGGCTGCAAATGGTTAAGTAAATATGTGGATCATTGTCCATCACTGCTGTTCATCTCACATGCACAAATTAAGCACTTGATAGCAAAGACCTAATGCTACAAGCCAAAGGAAATAATGATGAAAACAGTGTGTAAAGGGCAGCAACATGGGATGCAATGAAATAATGCTTACAGAGGACTAACTGATGCTCAGTTTCCCAGTATTACCTTGTATTTGCTTTACAGGAAAACTCTAAAGATTAATAGTCCCTGCCACAGTTGTTGCTGCATCTGGAGTGAGCCATTTCCCTGCCATTTCACATTCTCTGAGGCAGGCAGCAAAGCCTGTGTTGCAAACATAGCCAAGGAATCTTGCCCCAAGTTAGTAATTTTTGTGGATAAATGTCCCAATGCCTGTATTTGCATTAACCTGTCAGATGTTCAGCTGGTACCACTGTAAAAGCCATCATATTGAATGAGCTGACTATGTGGAGACTGCAGGCTGGTGTGCCATGTTTCCCCACATCACTGCCTGGGGCATTCCAGCAGCTTTTCCCCAAGGAAGCACTCTGAACCCCCCAAGCTCTCCTCCAGGGTAGCCACAGTGATGTGAGTGTTGGTCTGTGCACTGCAGTACAGGGCCAACACCTCAGTGTACTTACAGCATTTCCCACTGTTCCTTGTTGATAGCCTGCAAGAAGACAATATCCTGTTTAGGCCCTTTATGCACTGCTGCCCTCTTTAAGTACTTGAGTGCTCTACATCCTTCCAGGGTGCTGGGGTGGTTAACTGTGGGTTAGCAAGGTAGAGGTAGCAGTGACAGATGAGATCTCTATAGCAACAGCTGGGGAGAGGATCTTGAAGTGAGATGGTCACAGAATCATAGAATGGTTTGGGTTTGGAAGGGGACCTTGAAGATCATCTAGTTCCAACCTCCCTGCCATGGATAGGGACACTCTGCCCTAGACCAGTTTGCTTGGAGCCCATCCAATCTGGCATTGAACACTTCCAGGGATGGGGCAACCACAGTTTCTCTGGGCAACCTGTGCCAGTGCCTCACCACCCTCACAGTAAAGACTTTTTTCCTAATATCTAATCTAACCCTACTCTCTTTCAGTTTGAACCCATTTCCCCTTGTCCTGTCACTCCATGCTCTTGTATAGAGTCTTGCTCCATCTTTTGTGTTGGCTCCCTTCAGGTACTGGAAGGCCACAATTAGGTCACCCCAAAGCCTTCTCTTTTCCAGGCTGAACAATTCTGATTCTCTCAGCCTTTCCTTGTAGGTGAGATGGTCCATTCCCCTGATCACCTTGGTGGCCTCCTCTGGGCTCTCTCCAAGGTCCATGTCCTTTCTGTGCTGAAGACCCTAGAGCTGGGGGCAGCACTGCAGGTGGGGTCTCAGCAGAGCAGCATAGGGGGACAGACTCCCCTCCCTCAACCTGCTGCCCACGCTGCTGCTGATGTAGCCCAGGATATGGCTGACATGATGACAGACACTGTGTGAGTCTTAGCTTGTGAGCCTGGAGAGAAAAAAGCTGTATCTCCCAACTGTTAACGCTGCATAAAAAACCTGCATTTCTCAGACTTAGTCAGGGGGTGATACATACAGGCAACTGACTACTATGAAAATTTAACAGGCACACTTGCATTTATGTAAGCAACCAAAACCAACCCCAAACCCAAGCAAATTGTGAAAGTCCTCATGTTACTTTCCAGTCATTTGCAAAGACTAAGCTGTAACCCATTAAGATACCACTTCCCCTTCAGAAGTAACAGATGTTCCCTCCTTATTTAGCTAGCATCCTCAGCCCTTTAATTTTTCAAGCTGTTGGGTCTTCCCTACTAATGGACAAAAACATTGTTCATTGCCAGCTAATGGGGACAGATTTTGCATTTTTAACTGCATAAGGAAGCAATATCAGCAGAGAAAATACTGGCAGGGCAAGCTGACAAACAGCTGCCTTACATGCCAAGTGGGTATTTGCTCCTGCCCAGGAAAGTGTCAATGGGAAGGTTGCCCAGGACTTTGCATATCTTGAAAATGTCACCCAAATTACAGAGGTAACCTCTCACATCATTAGTCTTGTTTCCCACCCAACTCAAGAATGTTCTCGACTTCTAAAAAAATAATAGAAACAACTTCTTGCTAATACAACTACCAACCTTTCTCCTCTTCCACCTATACATGAAGAAGTATTTTATACTATTGTTGATTCTCCCATTTTCATCTTAAACTTTCTTCTGTCTTCTAATCCATTGTGACTCTCAATGCTACGAGTAAAGTTTCTAAGTAGGCAAGTTCCCACCCCTCACTTGTTGTTGCACCTCACCATCAGCATCAAGATGCTCAGCAATGACCTTCCTCAGAGATCTTCATCTCTGTCCTCATCTTCAGACAGTTGCTGGGCTCAAATTCCTTCCTAGGACCACTCAGTTTAGCGTGGCTGATATTACTTGTGTGTATTCCTAGGACTGCCTGTGTCCATCCATTTCAGTTTCCACAGTCAAACTGAACAGCTTTGAGACTGTAGTTGGATTTTTTTTTTATGTTTGAATAACATCCAGCATAGCTGGGCATTGTTCCAAACAGTGCTGCTGGATGATACAGTAATAATACTATTAGAATAACAATACTGCTACTACTACTACTATTGTGTAGAACCAGGAACACACATTCCAGTGGCTGCTGTTTGAGCAATTCTTGAGATCGATTTCCAAGCTAGGTTTATTTGTTTAACATGTTTTCCTAAAGAAATTAGACAGGAACTGAAGGAACAAATGGATTACTGAAAAAGGGAGGCATGGAGACTGTGTTTTGCAAATTCAACTGCATTTTAGGGTTGGCTCTATGAGTTGGAGTGTGGAAAATAAAAATTAAATTGGAAGTTTGATTCTTTCTTCAGTTTCTGTTTTGGCTGTTGTTGTTTTCCGTGCCCCTTCACACTGCCCCTCTTCTTTGCTTTTCTCAGTTTCAAGTTTGGCTTATAAAAGAGAAAATGTCATGCAAGTTTTTGTGGGATTGTACAGCCCCTTGACCAGCTGCAGTGGGTGAATGAAGGAGGTTGGCAATATGTAACACCAACTTTATTTTTAATTCACCAACATCTTTTCAGTATCAATAGATATCATCACTGTTGTGGTCTAATACATAAATGGCAGTCCTGTGTCTCTTCTCAAAAGAAGGCATTTTCAATAGTGGCAACACTGGTATTAAAAGTATGTCATATATGTAGTTAAGCATGCATGCAAAAGCTTCCTTTTGTGGGGCACAACAGGTAATACCAAAACAGCCCAAGTCAGAAGACGGGTGGGCGACTGTCACAGCCAGCTCACAGCTGCAGCTGCTGCCCTGACTCTGGAATTCCCTGTGGGGAAGTAAGAAGAGCATCTGTGGGGTATCTGCTGGTCAGCAGAGACAGGCAGTTGGCAGCCTGGTGTTTCCTGGAGGCTGTGACCATTTCACAGAAAACACGGGTTTCAAGAGGAATGGCACAACCATAACTGCCCCTGGCTGTTGTGTAACAGAGTTTCTGTTACTTGTGAGAACTGTCTAACCCTGCAGCCGAGGCATTTGCTCCTTGGCTGGCCCCACACCAGCCACCCTGTCCCACTGCTCTGCTGCTCTAGCTGTCCCCTGCACCCAGCAGCAGCAGAACTGCCTGTTCAGAGAGGTCTGTGTCTGCTCCATGTGGAGCAACCCATAGAGACCAAACTGGAAAGCAGGAATTTTCCAGTTGTTACTCAAATGAAGCCTAAACTTTGCAGACAAACACACACACCTAAGGCAGCTTATAAGTTGCTTATGATGTCAAAGCAATGCTACAGAGATGAGCTGAGAAGACCTTAGCACTGATCCCTAAGCCTCAGGTGATCCAGATATAAACCTTAAAGCTACTCAATTCCTTCCCTTCCAAAGCCAGCTTTTGCAAAGTTGTTGCCTACAAAAAATAATTTCAGCTTTCATTCAGGGGACCTGTAAGGAATGCCATGAAATAGGCAACTATAATTTGCTCACAACATCACCAGACCACCTAGCTACAACTGTGCCTACTGTTTAAAATTAATTTCCTAAAATGTTGAACTCAGGCATGAACACTAGACAGCTGTTACAGCACTGACCTGTGAGATCCTTACAGTCTTGAAGACATTTCAGACTAACAAATGACATCACTTGCAACCCTGCAGTAGCTTCTGATACCATTTGGCCAGACCACTTGCTGAAAGCTGCTGTAGAAGCCCACACAGCATACAAGGCCCAAAAGTTATTGACTGAGGCTGAATGCTTCAAGCAGAATGCTGTAAGTACCAATAGAGGCAGCCACAGTCTTGCTGTTACCTCACTTTCTCACTTCTGCTGGGTAATATCTAAATGCTAAATTATATTATCTCTGGCCAAGATATATGTTTGTATGAACACTGTTGGAGTCCTTGTTTTGATTCCTAGACACTGGTGAAGTGGAAATAACCAACAGGAGATGAAATTCCAAATGAACAAAACTGCCTATGTATGACTCAACATTGTGAGGGAAATGGATAAATAAAAAGGGATGAACATATTTAGAAATATATGTGTGTATATGATAAGTTATATAGAAAGATCATACTACTTTTTGTCAAGAAAAGACTAAATTTTATTCATCCCCTTCCCCCAATACCCAGGTAGTCATGAATAAGCACTGAACAACAGCTGCCTCAAAAACTTCAGTAAACTCTACAAATTTGTAGAGCAGGGAAGGAATATTTAATTTCTTCATAAGGTGATTACAGATATGTGGATGGTTTTGCAGTTATGATGTTTCATACTCTAGGAGGTGCTGTT
This sequence comes from Climacteris rufus, assembly GCA_013398175.1. Classification (NCBI taxonomy): domain Eukaryota; kingdom Metazoa; phylum Chordata; class Aves; order Passeriformes; family Climacteridae; genus Climacteris; species Climacteris rufus. Next base: position 109,585 of record VZRZ01007224.1, read on the forward strand.
CAGAATTATTTTAATTATATCCAATATAGGCCTATGAGGAGGAGAACCAGCTCACTAGAAAGAAGTTTGAAAGTGTTTCAACTGAGCCAGTCAGTCCATTTTGCCACCTTCCCCTCTGGATGGGGGATTTTAATGGCTTTGGTTCTGAACTCTGTGGTCTCTACGTTGTGAAGCCACATAAGCACAGATTACAAACTCTGTCATTAACTTATAAACATGATAAAACTCTCTATTTAAAATGGTAGTATCACTACAAAACTTGCCTTTCTGTCTCTGGCTTCAAGCACATGTGCTCTGTGGCCCTGGTAGCTCCTGTGCATGAGAGTAACTCTAAGTGCCTGAGAAAAACCATAATGACCAGTGAGGGGTTTCTGTGACTCTGATTCTCCTTTTCAAGGTGTTTTAGGTCAGACATTTGATGGGAGTTTCAGGGGTGTTTGCAGCTGTCACTCTAGCACGACCCTGATTCTTTTTTGACAACTTTTATGTAACAAATAAAGCTGCTGCCACATATGTTTCCTGTGTTTGAAAACAGATGCTTGGTGGAACACGTGAGCTGAAACCTCCAGTTACGCATTGGTGATTTGGATTCATCAAAGTAGGAAAATCTCCCTCGGTGGGCAGGCAGTGTTTGGCTGCAGCCTTCCTCGAGGAGGAGGGAGAGGAACCATTCCACATACAGCCAATGTCCACAGCCCCCTCACCTGGCAGAGACCCAGCAGGCAGAGCAGCTCACATGCAACACAATATAAACGTGACTGCACAGCTTTGGAGCCGCTGCACAAGAGGGATTATTGCTGCATTTACAGAGTATCACATCTGAGCTGGGATACTCCCTGAGAGACAAACTCCCGCTGGCTCTGCAGCACACAGGCAGCACTTCCTGACTCGGGATACTCTCATGGGGGTGCAGTCTGCCTCTGTACTTTTATCACACTGTGACTGTGCTAAAAAATCCTTCTCCAATTTAAACTCCAACAAAATTACCTGCTCAGACCGTGGAGCAGGCAGCAAGGCACATCCCAATAACCAGGTAAAAATTTTCCTTTACAGGAACTGCTCTCTGTATTAGAACAAACCCTGTCTTTCTCCATATGGCAGCCACTGTAGTGGTGCATATAGGCTACCAGTAGCTGGTATTCTCTCTTTCATGGTATATTTTAAATATCAGTGTGCTGACATTCATGTCCAACTCCACACTGGCCAGCTGAGAGCTGGGACTTCAGTGGCTTCTGTGAAGTGCTTTAGACTGCATGAATCTAAGCTGAACACACCAAGATTTGTACTTGTTTCATTGATCAAGGTGAGTGTAATGGGACCACAGCCATCAGAAAGGTAATGAGTGACTGGCAGACACCTGGCAGGCAGTGAGAATTAACAAATCTGCTCCTTTACTTTCACTTTCACACCTTTCTGTTTAGATTAACAAAACCTGCAGGGGAAGAATAGCAGGTGTCTTTCATCATGAAATCATATGTGGGAACATAGAGCTCCATGTACATGGGCTATACCTTAATACAGACTCTTCTTATTAACTCCTGTTAATAAGATCCTGCTTGTTAACAATAACCCACAGCCCTGAATGCAACAACTAAGAAAATTACTGTATGGATTGAAAATTACAGTGAAATGTTGTGGGTTTTCATACTCTGCAACAGATTTATCCTTGAATTGGACTATTTGGAAAAGCAGACGTTTAGCTAACATTTATCATTTGTTAGGAGATCTAAAAGGAGCTCTTTGCACCCACAGAGGATGCGGAAAAGAAAGACAGGAAAGAAGTGAAGTTTACTAGGATATGGTGCAGAATAAAAATAACTTCTCCCACAGTTTCATAATCTTTCTGTAGTAAAAAAGCTTTAACTTGCATCATCAAGACACAGTAGGAGGAAGAGGTCTGAGGACCAGAGGTGTAAGAAATCAGGCCACGTCTGGGAACAAGACTTTGACAAGATCTTGTCTCTAAAATGCAGCTTCAACGTATTTCCCAAGTTCTCACTATTGTATACAAGTAAAGGAAAGTAAGAGGAATACTTTTCTCAGTTCCTTTTTATATTGATCAAGAACACAAGACAGAAATACAACTAAGGCAAAACTTTATTTTTTTGGTAGAAAGAAAAATGAAACAGTCTTATAATTAAGCAGTATTTTTAGGGTTCTTCTGCAGCAGGACTTCTGCCAAGCCTCATTAAACTGATAGTCTTACTCAGTGCATCTTGTTTTCAAGTAAAGCAAAAATACCAAAGGAGATTACAAGTGGCTCTGTGGAATATTTCTTCTGACCTTTGCACCTGAATATCTATGAAAGGTGCACAACAGCCACCACTGTTTTTACTCACCCACTTCTTTAACCGCATTAATCGTACCAAACCTTTCTCCAGTTGCTTCCCCACACACATTTTTTCACATTGCACAATCCCAAATATCAGTGAAACTACTGTATTTTTGTCAGTTCCACAATTTGGCTCTTGGATGCTGGAACCTAATTCAGAAATTTCTGCCCTCACCCCAATAATGCTTAATTATTCTACATTTGCAGGTCAGTACAACATACACATACATCTTCACGCTACACTTGCCTTTGGCAAATGCAGTATTACAGCATTAATTTTACCTGCACTTCAGTAAAAGCAGAATTTTGTCTGCAAAGCACAATATTTTGTAAACTACACATACACAGGGTTCCTTCTGTAGTGTCACACTAGCTGTATGTATACACAATGTAAGCAAATAAAATATTCTTTAGCTTGCTCTTTGTACAGGACACTTGTTTCATGCCCTAATAGTCAGCTAGCTGAAAAAAACCCCAAACCAAACAAAACTGCGTAATAGTGCTTTAATATTCATTTCTTAAAATTCAAAACAGCCCTACAGTAGCTGTTAGGTAGTTACCAGTCTCTTTCAAAGACATACAGTAATAAACACAAAATTCTATCCTTAAGCAGCATCTGAGAAAACAACTTAATGCAGCTGCCACTTAGTGGCAGCAATCATTTAGGCATTTTTGGCATTGATACATCTTTTTATCATATAATTTGTGCATTAATCAACAAAAACGTAGGCCCCAATCCAGCAAATACTTGCATGTGTGCAAATTATTTTCTTCCACATGGAATATTTCAAGTTAAGACTCATCAGATGAGCAAAGTTAAGAACTTGCATAAATCTTTATAGGAGGGGAATTCTTAGTGCTCAAAACTTACCTGTTTTATTTCACAGGACTAAGATTCAATTCTAGACTTGAGAACATAGGAAAAACTCTTATAAAGAACAGAAGTTACCTTGATAAATGCTTTCAAAGCTAACAAGAGCCTCTAGAAATGTATGTGCCTTCTGATCACTTTAATCCTACTTGGAGTAATGTGGGTGCAGTCATACTGCCCTTGCTCCTGGCTACTGCACGAGGAATCAATAAAGTGCTTGTCACAAATTCCATAATCATGGATTAAAATCAAATTTAAGTACCTTCAGAATGTTTTCAGATTTATAAACAATGAATTAAGGGCTGGTGGCAGATTCCCAGCATGTTTCCCTGAATTCCTAACAAGTTATGTTCTTCAATTGAAGACAAATTAGACTTCTGCTAGGACTGGGCATATTTCACCTCTGTCCCAGCAAAGTCCTCCTCTGCCTCCAGGGGAAAAGCTTACCTGGATTTAGTGTCAATGTAAACATTCATGTTTGACCAAAATGTGATGCTCATGCAAGTCCACGAACACCAGCACTCAAAAGGAGAGTTTGCTTTGTTTAATCAAGCATGGAGAGCCAGTATTATTTACAGTATATCCACTCTGAATTGTGTTCTTAATTTGTTCCCAAAGGCACCATAATCCTGAGAGGTCTTGCTTGCCCTTTGACATTTCCTTTGATTTGATGTGTTTTGTTCCTCTTGAATAAAGTATCTTTGATATTAGCTTTGACATAAATTCTACTGATCTTTGTGGCATCTTCTCATTAACATACTTCTGAATATTTAAATTACTAAAACATTCTCTTTAGATAGATATATATTAAATTATTTTTGCTAGCTTTCAGATAACTAATCTATGAGAACTTAGACTGTATGCTCTCTGTAGAGAACTTCTGTAAGCTCCTCATACAGAAACAAACAATAGTTGGAAATATTTAGCCATATGTTAGGATGATTTTTTTTTTAAAGGCTTCGGTGTTGCTCCTATTTCTCTTCCAGTCAGCTACAGGATAATGGCAACAGCAAACACATTGACAATGCAGTTCATGGTTCGGTTTTCCCATCTCACTGTGCAGGTTCCTAGAAGAGATTATTATAAAATTTGAATAGAATTCCACTGTCTTTACTACATTCACTTCATCACATTGTAAATTATGCCAAATTGGTATGAATGTTTCAGTTGTGATTTAAGGTAAACAGTATTATGTCATCTTGGCTATAAAACGACTGCAGACCTCAAAACATTTTCATTAACTTTTACATTATTTGCTACCTAACATGATGCTTAGGACAGTTAATGGGAAAACACCATTGCAGCATCTTTCTTCAAAAGCTGAACTTGCAAAAATTCTTGAAATTCTCATACTGAAATTGGCATGACAATCAGAACAGAAATCAGGAAAGAGACTGGATCAAATACATTCTAGTGTATTTACTTTCTGCAATTTTTCCTCTTCTGTTGTATCAATGCCTTACAAGCGAAGGAAACACGAAAATTAAACTGTACTTGTTTACTTAACTTCATTTTATGGTTTCTTTTTAACCTTGGTTGACTTTTTGAGGCCCTCTCTGTTTTGAACTTAAACCGTGGCACCCTCTTCTAAAAAGTTCTTAATCTGTGACAGCCCACAGTTTATTTTAATATTATTTAAATATTGTTTCCCCGTGATATTCTGAAAAAAGGTATTTAGAAATAATTTTGAAGCAACAGAATGCATCCAAAGCCTGGCTGACAGTTAAGTAGCTGAAAAATGTACTGTTAGTCAAACGACTTCTATTTTTCACTAAGTTCTGTTTTCCCCCAAAGTAGCTGTCCCCTCACAGCAGGCAGATATGTTTAGGGCTACCCACGTGTATTTACTGTGAGCAACGTTTTACTGCCTCTTCAGCTGAGAGGATTAAATGTTTTGACTCTTGTTTCAGAATGAAAGGCACTTCTATTCCTGCTTGTCATAGTTTACAAAACAATTGCTCTTAATGCAGGCACTGACTGATAACATTTCTGCTGGGATTGTAAGCAAGCACCTAATCCTGAGAGCTACAGCTTCCCCAGCCACTCCTGAAAATGTGCAGCCCAACTACTACAAGTGAGCAAGAAGTAATGTTTCTCTTACTACAAAGTTGGTATTTGGATGGGGAAACTTACCATCAGTTGTGGTATCCCAGAAGCATGAGCTTGCTGTGTGAAGACCAGCTCCACTCCTCTGCATCACTGCACAGGTAACTGCAAGATACAGTCATAAAATCAGGGGATTCATTATTAAAGCAGAAGAGGTGAATCATTCAGCACTTAGGAACTCAAGCCGACACTACATTTGCAAATGGGTGGCATGTGGCATTCAGGTAAGACAAAACCTTTTTTGACAGCCACTTAGCCCCCAGTATTTTCCTCAAAAACTTGTTCCTCATGTAATGATTATTTTTATTCACATAAAGACAACAGCTTTAACAAAGCACTCACTAATAGGATTATGGATTTTATCCTTTAAACTACTTAGATATGGTTTGTGTCATGTGCCCCTCAGAATGGGACTGCAGGTGCTGTCCTCACAGGTACAGCAGAAGTCACACTTGATGAGAGTTGTTTCCCAAAAACACTTTTTGACTCCTGTCTGAATCCACACTCTGGTTACATGCAGCATTTCTAGACTGACCTGCAATGGTCATAAAACCACTGACAATGTGAGTCCAAAGCTTTCAAAACAGAACAGAGTGCAAACACTTGCTATTACATCAATACTCCACAAAAGGACCAAAGTGGGTTAAACTCTTCCTTATTTCCATTTCCCTTCCATAGGTATACACATAAATATAATGGGACATGACATAGCATACAGGACTAAAGTATTTCAGACGTTTGCATTTATAGGAAGCTTAATGTGACTGAAAATTCTATTGAAGATTTAAATTATTTCCTAAACTGATACCAAAAAGTTGATATTGTTGATTTGGGGTTGTTTAACAATAAGGAAAGGCTGTGTAAGATGTAATCTTCTATGTTCAGTGTTGCCAGCATGCTCAGCCCAGGTAAAACTGCCATGGCTTTATCACAGGTATTACTAAAAATCTGTGTAACAGAAGAGTCCAGGTACCTGCTCTGCTTTGTTTATAGCACTCTCCTGAACCTTTCAGCCATTATTTATTACGACTGCCTGTGGTGCAAGTACAGCTGCTTGTACTTACCAATGTACTTATAGGTTTTCCCCAATTTTACCAGATGTGTCAGCGACTGTTCTACTATAGCAGCAGTCCACTGGTTGACTTTGTTGTGATTATAATCTGCCTTGCCTAAAACGCTTTCTATGCACTAAAATAGAGGGAAAAGAAACAGTTACAGTAAACACACTTCAAAATGTACAGTTTTAAAATGTTTTCTATAATCTGAGGGAATTTTTCTGGCAATTAGATTACTTTAAATCACTTGACCTCATCAGGTATGAGTTGCTGAATGAAAAGTAAAATGACCCTTCTCAGAAACTTATTTTTAGTATGTATTTACCACAATATTACATGAATAAAAATGAGGCTCTGACTGAACATTTCTTGCAGGAAAGATCTCAGCCATATGCTTTGGACATCAAGTGAATGGATCTATTACCGTTTACCAGTGAAGATCCTAACACATCCCACTGTTCCTAATGACTGCCTGCTCCAGCTTGGCTTTCAGAAGCTCCTGTAATGGAGATGACACTACTCAAATCAATAATATCAGCTTGGGCTAGCCAACCTTTCAGAACCTATAAGCAAGATTCCAAAACCTTCAGAGCTAGAGGGACAATAGGGAAATGCATATCCCTGATTAAAAGATGAAGAAGATACAAGAGATACTCAAGGGTAGAATCTTGCAGCACAAGAAACATCTGAACTGCTTGAAAACTGCATTTTCTCCCACAGCTACAGATAGCTAACCCTTGCTTAAACTTAAAATGATTGAACAAAAAGCTTTCTCGTAAACTGCAGCTCTTCAATTGCATTCTCTGCTCCTAAGAAATTCAGAGTTATGTGCTGATGGATACTTCTTAAAATGGAGGAATTCAGTTAATGAAACACACACCTGGAAAATGGAAGCAAAATAAAACTGTGTTCTCTTCTGACTCAGTAAGACCTATCCAAGGCACTAACCCCCCATTAACAGGCTGTGCTAAAGACGTGTGCCCCAGATTCTGAAAAGCCCAGTTAGTTCTGATCACACTGTATAAAGCTGGCCAAAGGAGTCAATGGTAACAAACAATCACAAAACACAACAGAAGACAGAAAAGGGGGAAGATCCCTCAGGGATTTTGGTCTTTCTAGAAATGTACCCAGTGCTAGAGCTCCTTGGCCCTGGTTAAGCTCAAACCAAGGCAGAAACACTTGGCTTTACTCCCAGTGTCTGGAGACTGTGTCAGACCGTATTTGGCTTTCCAAGGCAGGGACAGTTACATAAAGGGCTGAATTGTTGTTTATCTGACATCCAAGAGCTTGCTGTTCTGCACTGGAGCAGCTTCCAAAGTGCAGGTGGGAAAAGACCTGCAGAGCCCCTCTGGAAATTCCTTTCTCAAAATGCTATTTCCCTGCAAAACCTGACAGTATCTGTAAGCTACAGGCTCCTCATTAGTCACTTTCTAGGTAGTAGGTATTTAATTTAGACCACCAGGCTATTCCCTTTCAGCCTGCTCTTTTTCTGTAAAAAATGTTTTTTAACACCACTGCTAGAACAAGGAGCTCATGTAGTGCAACCTCCTGCACAAGCCAAGGGTAACTCCCAGGTCTGGTAACATTGGTCAAGGTTTTGTTCAGTGAAGTTCTAAAAATCTCTAAGACAGAGACTCCACAAGCTCTCCCTGAAACCTCTCTCATGACTAGGTTATCTCTAGCTGGATAAAGGAGGAAAAAAAATTTAGTGAATTTCCCTTGCAGCTTGTGACTATCACCCTCCTCTTCCCACTGTAATGCAAACCTGTCTCTCCCCTCATCTACTTTCTCCTCTTTAGGTAGTTGAAGACAGAAATTAGATTAAGCTGAAAGCAGCTCCAAATTAAATTCTGTCTTTATTTTATATAAATACTACTTCTATATAATTTTATATTTATCTGGGATGGTTAATGAAAATAACTGCTTTCACTATAGTGCAAGGTATGGTAAAGAATTTCTTTGAAATACAACTGGCACTTGAAACCTACCTCCTTAACTATGTTGTGGGCCTCATCAGCATTGAAGATCATCTGTAATAGAAGTTTACTATTATTATTATGGCAGAAAAGGAAACAAATTATAGCTTTACTCTAAAGAACACATAACGATTAGGCCTCGTGCCTGATTATTTGCATTGTAGTCTGTTAGTATTAAGATTTTAAAATCTTACTTTTTTTCCCCAGCTCCATACATATGTTACTTAGCACTGCTCTTCTAGTGATGTTTGTGGGGGACCTCAGTGAACTTTGAAATGGGTTCACTTCACATTTTCTGTAAAGATGAAATTCCACCATGTCTATGCTTGTCATGGCAACATTCTCCAGGAAAAATTAAATGACAAGTCTCTTCCTGTGGGTCTTAATCTGTGTTTTTACTGGAGTCACAAACACCCTAACCCAAGGGTAACACAGGGTTTTGCAACCCCAGTATCAAAAAGATTGGTTTGCACAATCATTACCTCACCCAAACACCTTTCTCAGGTGCAGAAAAAGCTTGCAAGTTTTAATGCCTGCTATTTTCTACTCCTTCTTGCTCATCGGCCTTTGGCTTGCCTTCCAAAGGAAACACGGCACGTTCTGCTGTGCCACCTGCCTCTTCACAGCCACGTATTCCAAACACTCGAGCAGAGGCAGAAACGGCAAGGGCATTAATGTTTAAGTTGGGTTTTGGTATTTTTGTAATGAAAACTGGCGGCCAGAGCCCCGAAGCGGCGCCCCGGACAGGGACCGGCTCCTCCGCTCGAACCGGCAGGACCCTCCCGCGGCACTGCCCGGGCCCCGCACTTGTTGGGATTTTCCCCGGGAAATGGGGGGTTTTCCCAGGAAAAATGGCCGCGGACCGACAGCCCCGGCGGCAGCGCCCGCACCGCGGCACCTTCCCGGCGGGAACGTCCATCGCGGAGCCTCGGGCAGGCCGGCGGCGGCCGCGGCCCCGGCCCGCTCCGGGCAGCGCCGCTCGGCCC
>VZRZ01007224.1:119351-132682 GCA_013398175.1 Climacteris rufus
CTGAAGGGAGCCCACAGGAAAGATGGGGCAAGAATGTCGACAAGAACATGTAGTGACAGGACGGGGAATGAGGTTCAGATTGAAAGAGAATACATTTGGATTAGCTATTAGGAAAAAATCTTTACGGTGAGCGTGGTGAGGCAGTGGCACGGGTTGCCCAGAGAAGCTGTGGCTGCCCCATCCCTGGCAGTGTCCAAGGCCGGGTTGGATGGGGCTCTGAGCAAACTGGTCTAGTGGAAGGTGTTCCTGCCCGTGGCAGGGGGGCTGGAACTGGATGGTCTTGGAGGTGCCTTCCAACCCAAACCCTGTTTCGGTGACCCCGGGAGGGAGCGCCCGCCCCAGGGCCCCTCCGCTGGGCACGAGGGGTGGCGGGGCAGCAGCTCCTGCTCTCGGCACTGCCGGACACTGCTGTGTGCACAGCCCCGAAAGGCCGCACAGTGTGTCTCGGTTATGTCGCTGCTGTCGGGCAGCCCTTTGCTGCACGTTCAGAGCTCGCCCGGCAGCGGTTCCTCCAGAGGAGCCGTCACACCCCTGTGTGTTCGGCTGTGCCCCTTCTGCTCCCTCTGATGTGAATGAATCTGTCACTTATCTCACACAAAGTTACCATTGGCTACCAATAATGTTACCACCAAAGTGACAATATTTTTATTTCAGGTTCTTTAAATTCGACGCCATTATGGAGAATTGATCACTCAATTCACTCAATACACACACAGACGCGTGTGTGTATATGTATAAATATATATGTATGTAAAAATACATCATATCTTTTCTCTCTCTCTGATGTTGCCTGGGAAACAGGAAAGGCACCTCATACAAAACAATGCAGAATTGCATGGTGGTGGTGCTGTTGTATGGGGTTTTTTTTAATTATTACTATTATTTTTATTTGGGGGGGAAGGTCTTACGTAGATTTCTCTCCTGTGATTTCTGCTGTATTTTCTCCTGATTTCTCCTGTATTTCCTTCCTGTATTTCTAAACAAGATTAAACATGAAAAAGAAGAGCAAGGCTTCTAGTTTCAGTATTGGTGGCACGTGTTTGGACAGATACATACCCTACAAAAGGGTCTTTTGTCCAGTCTTAATTGTACAGTCATTGGAAAGACTGTGTTTGAAAAACATGAAAGTACAGGGGGAAGTAAAATTAAGCATTTTTATATTGCCCTGCTCTCAACGTAGCTTTCATGTTTCGTATTTGCTAATGGCCATGGAAGGAGAAAATTGAAGATGAAGACTAAATCTCTCTAAAAGCAGATCTCTGTGAGCAAATGCAGATGGATGTGGCCATAGGAAAACAGATGAAAGAAAATCTCCTTCAGTACAAAGAGGGTTTATTTGCTGTGACCTCTGCAGTATTTTCGTGGGCTAAGCTAAGAATGAAGTTGCATGGCTGTTTTTAAAGAAATAAAAGCTAGTGGGGAAAAAAGCTTGTGTATGCACTGGCATCCTGTAGACAAAGCTAACAGTGCATAAATAACTTGCCCTTGCATCCTGTGGATTTTTTTATCCTCTGTATATTTTAGAGATCTCACATCTTTACATCTGTGTCTTTGGATGCAGTATACTATTATGTGAAAGTAGTTCTTAGACTGTTTTTCAGTTCTGTTTAGAAATATTGAAACAAATACATCTTTTTCAATATTAGCAACAATTATGTCATTGAATCATATGGAAAATAAAGAGGGTTCCTGAATGACTGATGATTGTGTGTGTGTGTAGGTCCTAATGCAAAAACATTACTTATCCTTGCTCTCCAGCTGCCCTTTGTAGAGTGGAGGATAATAGGAGGTCTCAGGAATGCTGAGTCCATCAGGCTCAGCTCAGCATCCAGAGAGCCATTAGGAAAAAACCAAAATGACAAAACCCCAGGAAGTGTTTACAAATAAACACTCAGCAGCACCCATGAACATCCAGCACAGATGTGTCAAGAGTATATGTCAAATAATTTGATTCTATTCTTTGGTAGGACAGCTGGTTTAATGGATGAAGAGGAAATACAGAGTAGGTGTGTTATTTTGTAGTAAATTTGTCTTTTTATGCTCTCCCACATAAGAATGTATAATCTGGGGAAAAACTAACCAATCATTCCTAATAAAGGTTTATAAAAGTAGGAGGAATAAGTGCAAGAAGATGGGTAGGTTTTTGCCCTAAGAGCTAATTAGTATTAGTCACAATAACTTGAATAATGGAATAAAAAGAGTGCTTATAAAAGCTTGTTATTGACAGCATGTTGAAAGAAGTTACAGGCACACTGAATGACAGGATCAAAACTAAACATATTGAATAGGTTGGAGAAAACAACAGCAAGAAATTTCATGAAAAATATAAAGTACTGTCTGTAAAACCAGGACATCAAATGCACAAATACTAAATGGGGCCTAATTGCCTAGGCAGCAGTGCTGCAGGGAAAAATATGTAATTACAATAAATAGGAACCCAAGTATGATGTTATAAATAACTAAATAAATGGAAGGATACCATGAAGGGAAAGCAGTTATTTTGTTCTTGGTGTTGACCAGGCATTGAATGTAACTCTTAGCCCAGTGTGATGATGGGACAGGCAGAAGAGTAATTCTTCCTGAAGGCAGCACAACTGAAAAAAGGCTTAGAAAATGTGATTTGTGGAGGAACTGCATTTGTTTTATAACCCTTGGCCAGACTTCTTTGTAGATGTCTCTGACTGCACAATTATTTACTAGAAAAGGTGGTTAATGAGCCAATGTGTGATGAAAGGTAGGACCAGAAGCAATGCCTTTAATTAGAACTCATGGAGATTTATGTTAAATATTAAGAAAAAACCCCCAATAAAGTATAAGAATAACAAAGCACTGAAGCAGACCTGCTTTTGAAATCACCTTCTCTGGATCAGTAACACAATTGATAACATCTGCCAGGCATTTAGGAAGCCTTTAGAGAGAAGGAAGTATTACATAATCCTTAAGACAGTTGTAGACATATATTTATTTACCTTTCACGACTATTGAGTGGCTATTTTCCTTTCTTTCCTAACAGATTCACTATTTTATCTAATTTCAATAACAAAAATCACCATTATTTTTCCCTTTTTTTCTTTTTTCTGAGAATGACTAATCCTATTGCAGATTTCACAAGAGCAATACTGAATTGTAACAGGGAGCCAGCACACTTCTTTTCAGGAGGACTTACCAGATAATATTGCTTAATTCTTAATTACACTACTGCAAATTGTAAACTGGAAAATGTACATGGGTTGGCAGTATAATCAGTTCTGAGAACTGTGATAGGAAATGTGAAAAGTGCTGAAAGAGGAGGCACAGAAATACAACCCTAAATGTGAGAGAGCTGGAGGCTTTCATCTTTCAAATGCAGAACAGGAGCTTTTAACAAGAAAGAGAACAAACCGTGCAGTCGAAATTGCTTGTTGATTAAAAAGCAAATATTTGAAGAGGATTTGGTGCACTGGAGGGGTGGCAGTCTGTGCAGGCTGTGCAGATCCTACGCTGCCTGAGCACAGCCAGGAAAAAATGTGAATACTAAAGCAGCTAAAATAGTCTGTCTCCTGACTAGATTTGTGCTTTAAATTGTTGCAAACATTTTAAACCTTCACATCCACGTTAAACTGTGGAATACAAAATGAGTAGAATTCTGTTTAATGTTCCTGACTTTGTTTCTAAGCTACACGTGGCTGGATGCTGGAGGAAGGATTGGTGTGTGCTGCTCCTGTTCTTGCTCTCTTCCTACACAGTCACTGCTGGGTACCCCAGGGAGTGGAGCAGTGGATCAGATGGACTCTTGGGATAATCAGTATGGCAGCTTTTTTCTGGCTTGACCAGGGGTGCTTGACCTCAGCAGAAGTTTTAATTACTCGCTTTTCTGAGGTGTTTTTTTTTTTTTTTTTTTTCTGAGAGTTGTTTTAATGTTACTGTAGTGACTTGCTAGAAGTTCTTTGAAGAACTGAATGGCCACTCAACAGTTGTTTAAGAAATTTTTTGTTTCTAACACAGCGAATCAGAAGCATTATTGCTACACATTATTCCTATTCAAGCAGAAACCACTGAGGTGGAAAGGCAGCTGCCCTTCACTTCCTAAGCTTTGAAACCTGCTTTAGCATGAAGTGGACAGAACAGTGTCATGTCCTTGTGTCCAGGCAACTGTACATACATATTGGGATGTACAATATGTACGAACTCTTGGGATGAAAAGTGGGGATTGACATTTTAAATTTCTGTTTTGTGGGAAATGCAGACATTTCAGATCTTATAGTTTCAGAAGAAATTAAAATGAAATGTTTGGCGCAGCTGGTCACCTGCTCACTGAAGGCAATATATTTGTTATGGCTTTCATGACAGGACAAAAAAAGCCATGATAAAAACAATTTGCACTGGTTCATACTGCATGCACCCACTGGAGTTAGAACCACCTGCCACCAACAAGCAAATATGGCAATGAAGAAGAAAAAGTGTTTGATGAAGGTAGGACAAGGCACTAACAAGATGTAGAAAGAGATTGTCTAACAAGCTAACTGCTTCTGTGAATGGTAGTAATTAATCCGTGCAATGAACTACCTCAGGATAAGCTGTTACTTGTCCTTAAGGATGTTTTCAGGATTTTCATGTTTGTGTAAACTTCCAGCATCTCCAAAATTAAAGCTGAGGAGAAAAAGAAAGGGGAGAGAATATGAAGAAAAGCTCTCCTGGGAACCAGCTCTTTGTTATTTACCTTGGCACCAAAAAGAAGAAAAGTTAGTGACATATCTAATTAATCTTTCACGTTTTTAAATATAAATGTTAGCCACAAAGAAAGAGATAGAGGCTCTTAGGCTTGTTAATAATATCAGTGGTGGTCCTTGAGAATAGTTCTCTCTGCTGCTTTTAGGAAATAGGCAAACTCCTAGCTACAGAGAGAGCAACATGCCTATGTCTTAAAACAGTGATCTAACTTCCTATTTTGTTTCCTTCTGTGCTGGCACAGATGCCCCAAATAATGGCACAAACCTTCTGTAGTGAGTTTACAAGGTCAAGTGCAGGCAGTGGCTGGGGGGCTGCAGGGGTGGCTTCTGTGAGTAGAAACCAGGAGCTGCCTCCAAACCACAGCTGGTTTCAGCTTCCTTGAAAATGGATCCATCACTGCCCAAGTGTGGGCCCATCAGCCAAGCTGGTGCCTCTGTCAGAAAGTGTTTAAGAAAGGGTAAAAATAACTGTGCAGCAGCAGTGAGAGAGAGGAGGGAGGAAAAAATGTGAGAGCAACAGCCCTGCAGACAGTAAGGTTGGTGAAGAAGGAGGGGCAGCAGGTGCTGCAGCTCCTGAAGCAGATTCCCCTGCAGCCCATGGAGAAGACCCAGGTGACAGAGGCTGTTCTCCTTTAACCCATGCAGGACCGTGCCAGAGCAGGTGGACTTACCCCGAGGGGAGCTGCAGCCCAGGAGAGCTCAGACAGGAGCAGGCTCCAGGCAGGATCTGTGGCCCATGGAGAGGAGCCCATGCTGTTCACAAAGGACTGTATCCTCTGGAAAAGGGAACCATGAAGAGCTGCAACGTGTGACAAGGACCCACATTGCAGAAGTTTGTGAGGGCCTGTATCCCATGGGAAGGACCCCATGCTAGACCTGGAGAACAGAAGAGAAGGAAGGAGCAGCAGAGAGGAGCTGGTATGGACTGAGCACAGCTTTTGTTCGTGATTCACCTGCAGCACTCACTGGGGAGGAGATAGAAGAGCCAGGAACCAAGGAGTGAAGCTGAGTCTGGGAGGAATAGAGGGTTGGAGGGCAAGACAGTTTTGCCCGTGTTTCTCACCATCCTGCTCTATTTTTAACTGACGGGAGATTATTCCCCAAGCCTGTTTTGTCCATGACAGTAGTTGCTGAGTGATCACCCGGTCTTTGTCTTCTTTATCCTGACTTGTGAGCTTTTCCATCCTATTTTCTCCCCCTTTTTGAGGAGGGGGAGTGATGGACTGGCCGGGTGGTCCAGTGGCAGCTGCCAGGGTCAGCCCAGCACACCAGCAGATTACAGCTCCCTCTGCACATTCCATCTGAAAGCAGCACTTTTTGCTGAGCCACTGGCTGTCATCATCATTTTATTCAGAAGTACTCAGCAATTAGAGACACAAAAAAGCAGGAGGGTGGAAGGTATTACTTGAAGGCCTGTGAATATCAACTTTCTTAAAGCATGAGAGAAAGATGCATTTGCTGTTTATAATTTGCTCCACTTCAGTCGTTTTCCTCATTATATGATAAACAGAGAACAGGAAGAGCAGGAACAGCTCAGGAGAGCAAAATGCTAAAGGCAAAGCCTAGTAAATATGATAGAACTAGGAATTCTCCATGCTATAGCTCATTCTTTTTCTGAAAGTCATGGCTTTGTTCCAGTAAGATAAAGAAATGAGAATATATCTAACCAGTCAAAGGCAAGGGACACTGTATTTAGAATGCATTACAAGCTTTTTACAACTATGATAAAGTGTTATAGTGTATTAACATTTTTGGGCCAATTATATCTCTAACTTGGGATTTAGAAATTCAATATGTAATTGTGTGTGTGTGTGGAAAAGACCTGATTCCCCAACTAGACCAAAGGAGCATTGTAGAATGTATTTTACTTTTCCAAAGCCATTAACAAAGCAATTTAATGGTAATTTCTAGTGAACAAAATTTAAAAATAATTGTCTTAAAGCATATAAATTCTGTGAGTTTTTTTACCAGAAATTGGCTGATTTCCATTTAGAGTGGTTCCAGATCTATTTGTTCAAAATTTATTGAATTACTTCCTCCTACGAATCAAAATCCACCACAGATGGTTCAAGAACAATGTGTGATCCCCATATTGAAATCTCAATTAATATTTGATTTACTTAAGAACATGTCTGACATGTCCCAAGTCAGACAACCAGAAATAAGAGAAATCTTATTGAAGCTATTCATATGACTTTGAAGGCTCAGAAATTTAAATTGTTTCTGAGACAACTGTTTTATTTGTCAAGATTTCTGAAAGTAGTCATATGTGGTAAGGAAAATGACCTTCAGTGACCTTATTGTGCAAACATCAAAATGTACCATGGCTGCCTATTCACATCTTTGTAACTCTTCCTTTGCTTCTGGAAAATAATATTAGATAATACGTTAAAATGCATGGAATATGGTGTTGCTTCAAATGTTATTCAAGCAGTCATAGAAATGCTGTTGTAAGATTAAAAATTTTGAGAGCTTGTGCCCAAATACTCCCACAGCATGTGTGTTTGAAGAAGACAGATTTTATGATGTATAAACATTTAAGTGTTATAAAAAAGATTTGTTTAAAAACATCCAGCCTGTGAATTTTTGTGTGCTGTGCATAAAACCATCTTAGTCTTAATCTCAGTCTTTTACAATTTAGAAATGCTGCAGTATCAGCAATAAAAGCAGGCACACTGCTATCCCTTTCTGGAATGCAAGACCTTAATTGGATGAATGTTAAATAAAATATATGGGTCTCTACCATGACCAGTGCACTTATCTTTTACACTGATATTTGCTCTACTGAGTTGAAAATCACCATTATAGGACTGGGGTGAATTCCTGACATTTTGTTGATATATCTGGTATAAAATGCCAAACCATTAGATGTTGAATTCAAACTGGCAAAAATGTTACATGAAGGCCCTTATATTTTGATGATTTTATTTTCCTCTTGGGGTTTGGGAAAAACCCCAAACAGGTGTTATTTTTAAGGTGGAGCAAACCCCACAAGACAGCTGAGCTGGTGTGAAGGCTCAGTGCCAACAGACAGAGTGGTCCAGCCCCCATTGCCTGCCCTGTGCCACTGCCGAAGGGAAGAGGTAGAGAAATTAGGAGTGAAGTGAAGTCCAGGAAGAAGGGAGCAATGGGAGGAAGATGTTTTTAAGATTTGGGTTTTTTTCTCATTACCCTATTCTGAGTTGATTGGAAATAAATTTCCCCAAGTAGAGCCTGTTTTGCCTGTCAGAGTAACTGGTGAGTGATTTCTCCCCATCCTTATCTCACCGCATGAGCCTTTTGTTACATTTTTTTCTCCCGTGTCCAGTTGAGCAGGGGAGTGACAGAGATTTTCATAGGTACATGGTATCCACTACAACTGTTCAGGGCAACACATTTGGGCTGTGTTTATAAGTCACTTAAACCGAGGACTTCATTCAAGATCACAGAATTATTGAATAGTTTTGGTTGGAAGAGGACCTTGAAGATCATCTAATTCCAATACCCCTGTCCTGGATAGAGACACCTTCAACTAGACCAGGTTGCTCAGACCCCCTTCTAAGTTTACAGCTTTTCTCTCAGCAGTAATCACCTCATAAGGCTACAACTGTCAACAAATGCATTGAGCAAAACATAATTCAAATGAGTCACAAATTTGTGACTTTCGTTATGTTATTCAACTTTCTAAAGGATGAAGAGTTCTTTTACAAAATAAATGGAAGTACTTTCTGCTGGGAAGATGTAAGTTTGCCACCTTATTTTTCCAAACCCTGTTTTAAATGCAGAATGCAGCTTCTCATTCCTAAGCTGTGTTTCTTGTCAAGGACAAATTGAACCAATTTGTTTGAGCTAAAATGGCCTTTCAGTTTCTGACCAGAATGAGAAGCATTGGTGTATAAAGCCTGTTTTAAATGTGTGGTGCTGGTGTTAAGAAGTACCTTTGCTTACAGCAGGATAATTCCAGACAGACAAACTTAAGGATCAAAGAGTTGGTCTGTGTTAATCCAGTGCATGAATCCTGTAGCTTTATAAACTCATTTTCTTGGCTTATATCAAAGTATTGCAGTGAGTCAGGATGATGCAGAGACATTGGTGAAATTTCTTGAGCTTAGAGCAGTTCATTGGCAGCAAACAAAGAAGAAAGAAGAGTTTTACCTGAAACTCTAGAAATTTATGCAATCCTTTTATTCTTGACAGGTTCTAGGGATCTGTGTATGCATTTTCACTCAAAGTAACTATAGTCACATAGAATTTCAGAGAGTTTTTGTTACAAGAAATGGCATAACTCTTCACAGGTCCAGCAAAAATGTTGAGTTTAAGTGTAATAAAAAATAATTAGGGAGCTAGGAGAAGATTGTTTCTCATCATTCTCTATTGTGTGGAATTTTAGGGGTGTTCTGGGTTTTTTCATCTTCATTTTCTAAAAAGTCCTAAATCTTGTCAATTGGCAAATAACAAGAATGTAGTTAACATTTAGGTGACTTAAACTATATTCTTGATTAAACTTAAAAATTTTATATATAGGAAATCATCTGGTTTCATTAAAGATTTCTGAATTATTTGCAATAAAATATTTGTGAAATACACAATTGTTTTACTGATTGATTTGCTAATTAATAGAACTGTAGCTAGCTACTTTGAAGCAAAATGGTAATTCTAAAAAGTATCTTGGTACATTTAGGATGAAATTATATATCTGGGTCCCAGTTTATGATGCATCATAAATGTTCAATTTGTTCCAATGGTTCCTTCAGTGTTGCCTTGAGAAATATTTTTCAGTGTGGAACACTGGGTACTTAGATGGTAACTGAACACTTCTTTATGCAGCATGTCATTCTACAGCTCTGACTCACTTTGCATAGTTCTTTCTTGTGCAAAAAATGGCATAGCTGACACCAAAAAAATTGTCTAAATAAATAGTACACACAGCAATGGGGTCTGTAAGAGCAGTCCCTTAGCTTGCATGAGTCCATTCTAGCCAGTAATTCAGATATTAGCACAGTGAGGCACCAATTAGTGCCTTGTCTTTTTCTTTTAAATGTACTGAAGAAAATCAGGAGAAAGTAAGTAGATTTATCAGTTTATGATGTGAGAAAGGGAAGTAAAAGTGTCTTGCTGCATTTGATATTTCTCTGAGTCTGCTTTTAACTTCTCCTTCAAAAGGAACAGGAGATGCCGTAATTACTCTGAAAAACTTTTTGTAAATACCTGTTTTTCTAAATCTTTTCAGTGGTTGAAACAGAAATGGCTTTGTCTTGGAAGAGCTAATGACATCAGTTCCCCCTTTTTCATTTCTGAATGTGTGACATGTAATCTTTCTGTCCATGTAGTAACCAACAGTAAGAAAAACCTTTCCAAACTGTTGCCCTCTTGTACAAGAGAAGGCTTCATTCTTCCTGTAAAACATTTCCTGCATTTTGGTTTGGACAATGCTTATTTAATATGGAGAGGAAGAGAAGCCTGAGGTGATAGTGAGTAACTGGAATGAGGCTTGGAAAACACCACTTTTCTCTCAGAGGTAAGCTTGGCTTTGTAATAAGAAAACCTCTTTGTGTCACATAAGTAAAAACAGTGGAGCAAGTAAGCTCAGGGACAAGAACCTCTGACTTGTAGCCCAGTGCCATTGTTACAAAGACAAAACCCAAGTCCCAAGAAAAGCAGGTTTGTCTGGATCCCGTGGTTACTTGGTTGAACTGATCTCATGAAGGTTAATGATGTACATTGGAAAAAAAATTTTGAGGCTATGTCAAATTCCACCAAACTCCATATGTGACACGCTCACCAAGCGGGAATTGTGAAGGAACAGGGTCAAATGAAATTAAAACATCAGGCATATATAAAACTGGCGTCTTTCAAGAAGGAACTCTGAGTCAACTGGTGAATGGTTTGAAGAAATGTGGTGCTGTTGCTCCTGAAGCAGTTACTGTATTTCTTCTTGAAATGTTATCTTGCCTTTTTATTCATTATTGCATCAAACCAGGTATTTTTTCAAAACCCCTTTTAGCTGGAAGTGGAAAGAAGCACTTCAGTATCACAAGCCACATTAAAATTTTAACAGGGAGCCTTTTTACAGAAATGCCAAGAAGTTCTTAATTTAAAATGTAGAACATACAAGATTTCAAACCAATTGAAAAAAAAGAAACCACAGAAATAGGACATTTTTACTGAAATAGCTTCTATAACTTTTTGACCACTAGAAGGTACTGCTCAAGTCTCTGTTGCTTTTTTTTATTAATACCTCCAGGAAGTGATAGCTCAAAACCTTGAGCACTCTGAGCTGGCAAAAGGCACACTCCTCTCTCCATGATGACTGCAATTACACTTTTGGAAAATAGCCCAGGGAATGCTCAACTGGATGATGAGAACTTGCATATCTCAGCTTCCTCAACAAAGGCTTTTTTTTGTTGTTGTTGTTTTCAAATTCTGCTCCTTACATGTGTGTTATTCAGGAGAGAAATGTAAAGTTATCCCAGAACAGCTCTCACTGTTAACAGCTAGGGGTGTTTATTAAAAATCTCTATTCTATTTCATGGCACATGATCTTTTACTCAAAATCTTTAAGTTTAGAAAATTGCATTGATAGCCTATTTTTCTGGTATTTACTGGTAGATTAGATTAAGGTGAAGAGAAACAAAAGCTTGCAGAGCACTCAACACTACCTGAAGTGAAAGCAAACGAGGTTTTTTTCATTGATGTTACTGAACTGACCTCTGTGTAATTTGCACAAGATCTTCACATTTTGGCTCTATGAACCAGAATATCAATAAATGCCGAAGTTCCTTGATTTTTGGTGCATGGAATTAGGAGTTCTGTATCCAGAGAAGAAAACTGACAGCAAAACTGCTGTCCCAGAGGACAAGAGAGTTGTCACAGCACTCTGGAACAGGGCCACGAGCACTGCAATTCATCCCTAATAAAGCTGCAGTCTGGGACCAGAGTTGGCTAATTCTTTACAGCAATACAAGTGTTACTCATGGAGATTGAAGTCACCAAAGAAATAATAACAAGAACACTTTACCTTTGTTCTAAATAGGCCACAGATTTCTGTAATCCTGATTTACAAATCCCTTGGTTCATGTGGTCTGTTATGAATCACAAAGGGTGCTTAATAAATATGAACTGGTATGGGCAGTGCTACCAAAACAATATGGGGCCTCCAGAAGTGGCTGCCTTCTGTCCCAAAAGAAGCACAAAAGGTCTGTGATGGTTCTTAGAAATTCTCCTTGTACTGGGGTATCTGGTTGGTAATGCTGTACCTGAGCCCCCCACGTGCAAATGGCTGTCAGCCCTTCCTTTCACCAGCCCCCCTAAACAACATATGTAAAATGAACCTTTACAAAAACCCTATGTAAATCTGGAGCTGTTGTTTTAATACTTTAAATTAAATCATGCATTGCAAAACATATTCACTTGTGTACCTTTTTGGGTAATGATTCACACTGTTATAGAGAGCAATGTGTTATTCTGGTCATTGCAGGCAAAGGATGTACCTGAGCATTTAATTTAGAGCAAATCCCTTCAATAGCTTTGCCTGAACAAATCAAAAAACAGTGTTGTGAGTATAATATGTAGCAAAGTTGAATTATCTTCCAAAGGTGTTGTATCTATGTGCTAGCCAAGTGGATATTGTACCTCCTAAGAATAAAATTTCCAACAGGTGCATTACTTGGAATTACCTAACACAGCAATTTTTAAAAAATAGTTTTAAGGAAATGAGTAACTTTACATTGGTATTGTACATAAACTGCAAATTTTATGCTAAAATTTTATATATGAAAGCTGAGCAAGAGATTTTGTTTGTATGCATCAGAATTTTTTGAAAGTGATAAAATTTCACAGCTGGGAAAAAGGAAAGCTCAAGTATTTTCTTGTGGCCTACCTCTCTTTATTGCACCAATTTCAAAATAGTATTTTAACATGTTAGGAAATGCACATAAGTGCTAAATTAGTTTCCTTATCTTTCTTGGATGCCTGTTATGTGAGCTCTTCAGGTACCTGAGGGCGAATGAATCATTCATCTGGATGAATCGAGATGCTGTTTTTGCTACATCACTCTTGAATTTTGGAATATTTTGTAATGCTTCTTGTAGCTGTTTGATGAATCAAGTTCATTTGGACCGTTGCAAGTGATGGCCATAAAGCTTAAGAAGTGTTGCATGTAGGTGTAAGGAGCACAGCTATGGCAAATGCCCTTTATTATACTCTTAAATACTGTTTTACCTTTTGAACACTTCCCTCAGTGCACAGAACAGATACAGCTATTGTTTACTAAAGGTTAAAACCCCGTAAAACTGTAAAGTAAATACTACTTTTTCCCTTTTTCAAACCCCTTCCGAGAAACCACCGCATCACCCATTGAGCTGCCAGTTCCACACCCCTAAACCCCCGCTGAAAACCAGATCATATTAACGGGATGTGCCCCTTCCCACGCCTGATGGAAGGCGAGACCCGACCTGGCCACGGGGTCCGCGCTGCTCCCCCCTGCGTGGGGCGGCGCTGGTACCGCGGGGCGGCTGCGACGGGGGAGCGGGGGGACGTGGGGAGCAGGGAAAGAGAGGAGAGGGGAGCAGGGGAAGGGAGGGGGGAGCGGGAAGTGTTCGGGAGCAGGGGGAGTTGGGGATCAGGGAAAGGGAGGGGGGGAGC